>CM076575.1:308595299-308857246 GCA_034641835.2 Pinus albicaulis
TTTCTCTACACCAAGAGAACTTCTGAGTGTTCACAGACTTTGTTAATGCATCTGCAACATTCTTCAAAGTGTCCACCTTTACGAGAAACACCCTTTTAGCCTCAACCATATCTCTAACAAAGTGATATTGAACATCAATGTGCTTTGTCTTTGAATGATAAGCAGGGTTCTTAGCCAAGAAAATTGCACTTTGGCTATCACAGTCTATCCTTATAGATTGTTGTACCAACCCCATACTTGAACATAATATCTGCAACCAAACTGTTTCCTTGCTTGCATGAGTGGCTGCCATGTATTCTGCCTCTGTAGTTGAAAGAGCCACTACAGACTGTCTTTTACTCATCCAACTGATTGTGCCTCCAAATAGGCTAAACACATACCCACTTGTAGATCTTCTTTGGTCCAGATCTCCAGCCCAGTCTGCATCAACAAAACCACGAATTTCCAACATTCTTTCCAATCCTGGTCTTCCATGGTAGCACAAGCCATAATCACTAGTGCCACGTAAATATCTGAAAACCCGCTTCACTGCTGTCCAATGCTCCTTCCCTAGGTTTGACATAAACCTGCTCAATACTCCCACTGCATGTGCAATGTCTGGTCTAGTACAGACCATTGCATACATCAAGCTACCCACTGTACTTTCATATGGAACACGGGACATATCCTCCTCTCTTCTCGTGTCTTGGGACACTGTTCAGCAGACAGCTTTGCACCTAGAGGAATAGGAACACTCACCGGTTTACTATCCTGCATATTGAACCTCTGCAATATAGTCTCGACATAATTCCTCTTGTTTAACCAGAGCTTCCTCTTTGCCCGATCTCTCTTAATTTCCATGCCCAAAATATAGTTTGCAGCACCAAGATCATTCATGTCAAATTTGGAGAACAGTTGGGTCTTCAAATCTTGGATAATTTCTTTGTCATTTCCAATAAACAACATATCATCCACATACAAGACCAAATAAATAACATGGTCACCAATTAATTTAAAATAAACACAGTGATCCTCCTTGCTTCTGGTGAAGCCAAGTCCTCGTATATAGGTATCAAATTTCTGATACCACATCCTTGGTGACTATTTTAACCCATACAGAGACTTCTTCAACCTACATACTAGTTCTTTCTTACCCTTCACCATAAAGCCTTCAGGTTGCTTCATGTAGATCTCCTCTTCTAGATCCCCGTGAAGAAATGTTGTCTTCACATCCATATGTTCTATCTCAAAATCAAATGCAGCAGCAACAGATAAAAGTAATCTAATAGAAGTAACTTTGGCAACAAGAGAAAAAATATCACCAAAATCAATTCCTGGCACTTGGGAATAACCTTTTGCTACCAACCGAGCTTTGTATTTCTCCACCTTGCCTTCTACATTCATCTTCTTCTTAAACACCCATTTGCTCCCAATGGGCTTCCTTCCAGCCGGCAACTCCACCAGATCCCATGCATCGTTTTTGTGCAAGGATGCCATTTCATCGGCCATGGCCTCCTTCCAGAGTTTTCCATCCTCTGAATCTACTGCCTCCCTGACAGTTCTGGGTTCATCATCAGTTATAGTTAAGGCAAAACCTGAACAGAAAGCAGATGGACTATACCTTTCTGGTTGCCTTCTTTCCCGAACTGATCTTCTCAAAGCTGGAGCTTGTGGCTCTTCATCTTCTGAGTCTTCTTCTGTTGTAGAGTCTGATTCATCCTCCTTTAGTTCAAACTCTATCTTCTCAGGTTCCTTTGGTATGATTTCATGTTTAACAACATCTTTCACCTCTCTAAACACCACATCTCGGCTGTACACAACCTTCCTTGTTTCTGGGTTCCAAAGCTTGTAACCCTTTAAACCATCCTTATACCCAATAAAGATGCCCCTTTCAGATTTATTATCCAACTTGGTCCTTTTCTCCTTTGGAACATGTACATATGCATCACATCCAAATACCCTTAGATGTGAAAGAGAGGGTTTCTTACCAGTCCATACCTCATGTGGAGTCTTATCCTCCAACGCTGATGAAGGTGATCTGTTAACTAAGTAACATGTAGTCTCCACTGCCTCTAGCCAAAATTCTTGTCCTAACCCAGTAGCACTGAGCATGCTTCTTGCATTTTCCATCAATGTTCTATTCATTCTTTCTACAACTCCATTTTGCTGAGGTGTGTATGGAGTAGTATTTTTTCGTGCTATGCCACACTTCTTATAGAACTCTTCAAATTCCTTCTTGCAGAACTCCCCACCATTATCTGTCCTCGGCGCCTTTATCTTCTTCTCTGTCTGGTTTTCCACCAGAGCCTTAAATTCTTTAAATTTGTCAAAGACTTCAGATTTCTTCCTCAAGAAATATATCCATGTATTCCTTGAGAAGTCATCTATGAATGAAACATAGTACACGGACTTTCCCAGTGATGGAACTGACACAAGCCCAAACACATCATTGTGCACAAGTTCTAATATCTTGTTTGCCCTCTTAGCACCAGAAGGAAAACTCACACGATTCTGCTTCCCATATACACAATGTTCACAGAAATCGAAATCCAGAGAACAATTAGACATACCTTCTACCATACCATCTCTATGCAGTATCCGAAGGCCCTTCTCTCCAATATGTCTAAGCCTTTGATGCCATAGCATGGTCTTTTCTCCAGAGACAGCTAGACTTTCCGTCCCACTTTCAGGAACCACAGAACTGTTACACCCATCAATAACAGTGCTACCTTGTAGCTTGTACATAGTTCCAGTCCGAACTCCCCGCATTAATACCAGTGCTCCCCGAACCATCTTGCAGGCATCTTTCTCGAACACTGTTTTTACACCTGCATCATCCATCTTGCTTATAGAAATCAGATTTCTGGCCAATGCAGGAATATGCAGAACACCAGGAAGTGTTCTAATCCTTCCACCTTGCAGCTTCAGCTTGACCTTTCCACGTACGATGATTCTGGCCCTCCTATCATCCCCTAGGAAGACATCACCACCATCATATTTCTCATACTCGCAGAACCACTCCCTATGGGGAGTGAAGTGAAAGGATGCACCTGAGTAAATCAACCATGACTCATGATCTACATGTGTATTTGAAGAAGAAGCCAAATACACATCCCCACCTTCATCCGAGGTGGTTTTTGCCTCTGCAGAAGGAGCATCATCAGATCCCTTTCCTTTCTCGGGAGCTTTAGATCTGCACTCCTTTTTGTAGTGCCCTTCCTTTCCGCATTTCCAGCATACCTTTACAAACTTTCCAGGAGATTTAGATCTCCCTCTAGATTTGGATCTCCCACTCGAAACCTTATTCTTGTTTCTATTTTGGGACCTTCCTCATATAGATAAGGCATCTCCATTCTGACCCTCCATATTTCTCCGTCTCATTTCCTCCGACAGCAAGGCTGAGACAATGTCATCAAAATTCAAGGTAGTTGTATTGCTACCTATTGCAATAACCAGATTGTCCCACGAGTCTGGTAGAGAACAAAAAAAACTAATGCACTTATCTTCATCTGAGATTTTAATATAAACTGATGACATCTGACTTACCACAATATTGAAGGCGTTCAGATGCTCTGTCACTGAGTCTCCATCCTTCATCCTCAGGTTATACAGCTTTTCCGCAGGAACAAATTATTCACTAGAGACTTAGATTGGTACAAAGTCCCAATTTTTTCCCACAAATTCTTCATCGTAGCTTCCCCAGATACATTCAACAATACTAAATCTAAGACACACAATCGTATTGTGCTCTTAGCCTTCCGATCCAGTTTCTTCCAATCTTCATCTGACATTGCCGTTGGTTTAGTACCTGGATCTACCACGATCCACTGATCTTTATCCACTTGTAGATCCTCCATCTTGAGCTTCCATAACTCAAAGCTCTGACCATTAAATTTCTCGATCTCTATCTCCCCACCACTCGCCATCTTCTTTCACCGCAAGAATCGATCCCGTAGATTTCCCACTGAATAGGGTCTACCTCAGGCCCGAGCAAAAAACCCTCAGTAGCAAAGGCATCCCCTTGAAGCCAAAACAGCTCTGATACCAAATGTAGGTTTTAACCCTGAATAGAGATTATCTACACACGAATCTTATAACAGAAAATAAACAATAGCGAGAGCATAAAACATAAAATAGATAAACACAGAGGTTTTCCCCTGCATCCCAAATTGGGACAACCAGCTTGACTTTTCATTATATTCCTTTTAGTGTTACAACACATATATATACATGTCGAAGCAAACATAAACCCCAATCCATTAACCCTGGATTAGAACATAACCGTAGTTCCCTTGACCGGATCTACAAAATACCAGGGGTCGAAAACCATTGTACCCCAAAACCATGTGCAAACTCATGCACAAAACATGGGTGGGTCCGCCTATGAGTGGGACCACACACCAAAAAAATTTCGTCGGGGTGCTGCCTCGGACCCCAACAGGGGGGGCTGTCGCCCCCCCGTGACCCCCCTACTACGCTTGACACAATGTACAGCGCGTGGGGCTAATCGTGGAAATAATATAACACACACCCAACAACTTGAAAGAAGCTCATTAACACATGCTAGAATTTAGCATAAAATTATTACTAAAACCAAAAATTTCATAAAATGAACTTGTAAGCCAATCTAATTAACCGAATGCCTAACCTAATTAAGTGAAAATTTTATGGGATAAACCTTATTATTAATTATAATGTTTTAAGACTCAATCCAAGTGAAAATAACTCAAAATAGCTTCGTTAACATGTGCTAAAATATAGCAAAAAATTACTACTAAGAAAACTAGGAACTGAGTAGAGAAACACTGAAAATGAAGAGAAATAAAAGAATGGTACACAACAGGGCTCTGAGGCTCTTGGGATGGAAATCAGAAGGAGTCTCAAAGTCCCATAAGGAAACCAAACTTTAGAAGTTTTCTTTCATGACTAAGAACAAATCAAGTACATCACTGCTGGAGGTGGAAGTAGAACTGTCGAATATCAAGTTTTCTTCATAAAAATGACGAACAATTCTAACCCCTAGAGGTTGATTCGAATTGGTACTTATAAAAAATGATGGAGAATCATCCTCCTTGAAATGAGGATTGGTTCCCCCCCAAAAACCCCTCAAATAGTGAATATGGTCCCCAGGAACAAGAGTCTTCAGTAAATGACATGGAGCATATTCCTAGATTTTCTCAATCATTGAATCTCCAGAATTTGTTCAATAATTTCAATAATTTCATAATATAAGTCCCTAGAAAATCTTATCTTCCAAATCTTTATAATCTTCCCAATATTCTAGAAAAATAAATAATATTAGGCACATAATAAGCAAGGATAAATCAAATTCCTTAGGGCCCATTAATACTACAAATTAAATCTATAATGTGAAAGTAAGGGGGGAAATACAAATTTTAAGTTTCTAGTAATTATTAAATGGGACTTAAAATATATACAATTTAGAGGCCCATAAACAAGTTCTCGTCCCTTAGGATTTTTCTCAAAGAATCCCAACAGCCGAAAATTTTCTAGGATGGTGTCAACCTCAAGGTTTTTGTGGATTCTACTAGTATCAATAGGTTATATCCTATTAAAGAAACCCCCCATTTGTCTAATGGAGTCATTTAAACTAGTGTTAGGGTTAAAATTTATGGGTTCTCTTATAAATCTTGCTAGACTTATCAATTTCCATTTGTATGCATAAAAGGTATTGTATTTGTGCTACAACAAGATACAAAGTTTCCTCTGGTAGTATGGTACTCTCTTTTTTTAATATGTAAAATAAACATACCATTATCTATTTCTTTACTATTATACCAAGCATAAATTTATAGAGTATATAAACTAATGGACCCCATATTTCCCTTATTTTGCAGCTCTAACAAAAGAATTTATAAAAGCTAGGGTGGTGTTTTTTAACAAACATTTGCCAAATTCAAAATAAGGTGTTGGGAAGAATTCAAATGTTGTTTCTTCAGAGCACCCACCTCTATAGCATGCACATGGGTATCTATGATTGATTTTGGTAGGAAACTGTGTTTCTGTAACAAACCTTCTATCTCTTGTCACTCTGCAACTTGTAGCATCATTTTCTATTGGGTTGGGAACTTTCATGGTGATTTTTTATGACCATGTCCATGCACAATGTCGATGGGAGGATAGATGGTGAGCTTTATTTATCTCATGACTGAAGTGGGGATCTGAATGATTTGTTTGGGTGGTGGATATATAGGGATAACCGTGAAACATTAAGTAGTAGCTCAAATACCCACATAACTCCGCATGATACTTTCTCGTATGATCCACCTCAAATTCCCATCATTATTGACAACTACCACCTTTTTGAAAGATAGGTGGTTTTTCTTACTTGCCCCCCCCCCCCCCCACATGTGGGAATAAGTTTTTAGATAGAGGGGAGTTTAAATGATAATTTTTCCAAGGCCTTTATTAGTTATGCTAGGCTATTTAAACCACTCATTTTTCATGAAAGGTATTTTTTCATATGCTCAAATGAATTCATAGAATGGGAGCTAGAGGTTTCATACCTTACAATTACCTTTAATGGTGTCGAAGGCTACTGCTTTTTAGTTTGTAGGTGCCTTCAACATGTTGTGTATTAGAAAGTTAATCCTACAACAACCTACAAGGGATATTATAGATGCTCAACACCCTTTCATCAAAGTTGGAGTGAGTTCTTAAATTTTGCGAGTTGCTGGAGGGTGTGGTCTTCTTCAAATTTTTTTGCTAATATGAAACCTGGGTATGTATGGTTTTTGCAGTCTACTACAACACTGTGTAGTCTTCTATATCAAGCACATATGACCCTCATGTTAATTGAGAAAATACTTCTGAAGCGGTAGTGTGGCTTGATGATTCTTTGAAATGGAGGTGATGTCAATGGAGAGTGTTTTTGGTGTGACTATGATGGAAAAATGTAGGAAGTGGGTTGCTACAAGGTAAAATGATGTGAATAAAAGGGGAAAAACTAGGCTGTGTTGGGTGATGATGGAAAAAATAGTTTCTAGGATTCCCCTAGTTTCCTTTCTCAGACTATATGTTAAAAACTTCTTCAATTTGTTGCCTCTTATTCAAACTAGTATTTCCTATAGCTGTTTAGGGAAATTGTAGAAAAAAAATGGAAAGGAGAGGGTATTTGATGGATGATGTTGTGGGTGATGCAGGTAAATGGGAGATGGTGCAGGGATGTCATATAGGCCCCTTTGGAGTGACCAAGTTGATGAATTGGACCAGAATGTAGGTTGTTCTATTTGGATTGATTTGTAGTGTCATGGATGTTTTCAATCAGTGAGCCCTCTTAGGGTGCCTTGGAAGAGGTTTTCACAAGGAGATATTATTTTTTTATATTTATTTTTCAAGCTTAACAACTAATTCAAAGAGGTTTTGAGCCAGTGAGTTTTCCTCAAAGGATGTTTTCACTTGAGGTTATTGTTTCTCTTTTATTTCTTTTATTTTTTTCATATTGTTCTAGGACTGAATGGATTGGGAGATCTGGTGCTCTCAATCACATTTAGTTCCTTGATTATTGAATGTGTAAAATCAAGCCTGAAGGGGGGATTCTTGTATATATTTAACCGATATCCATTCACTAGAAGTGGTATTGTTCATCATTTATATTTCTTATTTTGACAGAGCCATTATCATATCATTTCTCCACTAGGTAAGGCCCTAGTCATTTGGCTATGAGCTTTACCTTGAAGTCCTTGAACCTAGAGTCATACAAGATATCCCAATCACCATCTTGGAAGGGTTTGGCCTTACTGTATTTGTCATGCCATAATTTTATTTGCAACTAGATTACCTCAATATATGACAAGGCTTGCATTCTATACTCATATAATTCATTCATTTGTTGTATCCTATCATCATGTGCTTTGTTCAAATCAAAGTCAAGCTAGGATGCCATCCTGAATGTGTTGTACTCAAAGTAAATTTAGAATAAAGCCTTCTCCCCAGAGACTAACTCATAGGGGGTGAAATAAATGGTGGTTTTCAAAGTAGTGTTGTAGGACCAAGTGGCCTCAACAAGCCTTTTTTCCCATTCCATTTTTCTACCACTGATCACTTTGGCAAATGTAATATTCCAAAAGGGAGAATGCAGTAATACTTAAACACAATATAAAAATTGCAGCAAGATAAACAATAAATCTTAAGACAACATCAGAATTTACAGAGAAGCTAAGCCATTTTATTATATTGGAGAAGATTCAGTTACACCATGTACAAAATATGAGCAGATCTAGCCAAAGAGATGGTCTAGAAGCACCCAGAAAACAAGCTATAGCAGGTACAACGTAACTGGAGAGGCACTGAAGCAAATACTGCACTATCCCTTCAGTAGAATATAAACATATAGTTGCATGCTGAAAAGGAAAATGTAGATCTACTCAAATCAGATGATGCCAAGATTCAAGATCTGGCCAATGTGATGGATTCCCAAGATAACCCAGAAAGGATTTTCCAGATCTGCAACTTTGGAAAATCACCTCCTAGGATTTGATCCTTGATCTACTAGCAAATACAGATCTAAAGCTATATCTAGATGGTTGAAATATTTTATCAGATCAGATCTAATCTTGAAGGGATGATCCCTTCTTCAAATCTATGAGCTAGAAGCTCTAGATTTAGCTTCTCAATCCTTCAATGATGATTGCAGCTGCTGCAACACAACTGCCTCTAGAAACTGTGCTATGAGGGAAAGAGAGGCCTTTTGCCTACTGAAAAATGTTGCAATAAACTCTAGGCTGATGGTAAGATTGATGGAAATGTGAGTGAATGATCCCTCACCGGATTGCTAGCTGAAATACTAGCAACTTCCTTCCTCCCTTTAGATCTGCAAGATAGACAGTGTAATTCCTGAAGGAAGTACTGCTGCTGGGAGGTCAATAACTTTTGGCCTAATGCCAGATCTTAAATGAAGCTCTGGGAAGCTGATATTTAAGCCCAAGGTGATAGGAATAAACCCTCACCAGTTCTCCAACTGAAGTACTGAAGACAACTTCCTCCTTCCAAACTGATCTTCAGAAATCTGCAATTTCTAAATATGAGTGTTCTGCAGAAAGTAGGAAAAGATATGTGGCACTTAAAGCTTGATGTATAATGAAGTACATAACTCTTTCTAGAGCTACTCTAAGAAAGAGGTGGGATTCTCGACCAGGAACACCCTGTGCTAAACAACACCCGCAATTTCTACTAAACAGCCCAAGAAAGCAGTGGAAATGTCACATGACAATTCCATATCTAAAAAGATCTTTACATCAAGAATAATAAGCATGCCCTCATCCTTGCCTTCATATTTTTTAAATAACATTTGAGCCCTCCCAATCCTTGGCCCTCATCTAGACTGCGTAGTGTATGTGGACAAGATCCTCCAAGTTGGACGGTTGTTTGACCAAATCAACCATCATGTCTAGGTGAAATGTACTCCTTCTCCATCAAGTGTGCTTTGTTTGCACATCATCCTCCATCAATTTATCATGAGTGTCTCATGATCTTTTGTTTGAAATATTCAAGATCTTAGTTGACTTAATCAACCTTCTGTTTGATCTATTCCAGATCTTAGTTGACTATCTCAAACCTCCATGATCTATCTCATTAATGAGACAGTTTCTCCAATTTAATTCACATTAGTAGTTTCTCAACTACCTTTTTATGTAGATCTAGGCTTAATTAATCCACATTCACACACAGAAAGTGGATATTTATTCATATTGAGGATTGTTGGTCCCTCCACCCTTTTATTTACTTAATTCATTAAGAGAATCAAGACTCTAATATTCCAAATCTGATGTGAAAATTTGGGAATATTACACTCCACCACGGAAAAATGTTGCTTGTCCTCAAGCAACTCCAAAATTAGATGCAAATGCATTTATTCCCCTCTAAATGGCATCCACATAAGGAAGGCTTCCTCTGTTTTCTGCAATGGGTTATGCATGTTTGGTTCCAAAGCTGTCTTTTAAAAACATAAGGAATGACCTCTAACTGTATGGTTAAATGTACTCCCTCCATCATGAAGTACCAAGTGACAACCATATGATTTCCAACATCATCATTAATACATGAGGTGCATAAATAAGGTGGTTCTCTTCACAAAGGAAAATCTCCATCACACAATACATGTCTCCATCCCATGTTTCATGAATTTGATTGAGCATTGGTATGCTCTCATACTTAGCCCTGTTGCCCTTGTTGGATCCAAGCATCATTCCAATGTTATGCAAAAGAAGAAGGAAAGGAGATATATGGGTAGACAAAGATTTCAAACCATATTCTCCTAATAGTAACCACCGGAGTAAGGCCCTTTGCTGCCATCCTCCATCTCCTCCATGTAAGATGGACAAGCCAAACTCCCCCAAAATCAACCAAAGCAAAAAGAGATCTTGATGCTTTCTCTCCTCCTCATGTGCATCATGAAGAAAAAACATACTAATGGACATATGTAATTTCACATCAGCCCAATACAAATAAACATCATTAATGCACATCATGAGAGCATCATGCCAAGATTTACCCAATACAAAACACATAGACATAGGAGATGCCATGTGGTGGCCAATCTCTCTCAAGTGAAACAAAGATGAGCATGCCTTCTTTTGCTGCATTTTATCATTGATACATAAGGCATGAATCAGAAAAAAATGAGCTATTGGGTGGTAACCATACTCACCCAAGAGAAACCAGCACAACCATGCCTCTTTCTTCATTTCATAAGTGTTCCTCAAGGCATGGATCAAAGAAATAGGAGCCTTTGGGCAGTGACAAGAACCTCCCAAGGGAAACCAACGTAACCAAGCTTGTTGGCCCATTTCATACATCTACAAGTGGTCATGCAACCCCTTGCTTATCATCCTCACCCACTCCCTCCAATATGGAAGATGAGTGATGTGCTCCATAATCATGGTATCGTCCCTTTGTAGAATACCATCTTGCCCAAATTGATGAAGAACTTTGCACTTCATGAAATGTTCAAGTGCACCTCCAATGAGATCTCTTAATGAGACCTTCTTCTCATCCATGGCCTTACAAAACCAATGAGGTCCTGGATCTGCTGTAGGTAGAATTCTCTCTTTGAGCTGTGAGGTACTCATTGAGAAAGTGTCATCAAGAAAGGAGAAAAGGTTTCTCATATCTATATGTCTACCATTTATCATCTTTACCTCCATTGCTTCATGAGTGAATCTACCTTCAGAATTCTCCAAGAATAATGGGGCCTCATCATTACCACTTCTTCTAAGTGACATCACTATAGATCTGCAAGGGAATACATAAACTGTCTGAAATAAAGGTACAATACTGATCTCATAACCAGTCATTGTACAAATGATTATGCTAATCCCTTCTTCTGAAACTCTACACTTCAACTCAAGAGGTTGAATGTAGTTCATCTTTGAAAAATTGGGATAGCTTTTCATCCCCTCCTTGATTAGATCAAGGGTCCTCTGTGATGTGATATGTTGCTGCTTCAAATTAGTCTTTGGATCTAACCCTTGGTTATGCATTGGCTCTGATGGCATGTCCCCATAAGTTTCAATAAGATCTATTGAAACAATAGGTGATGAATGTGTATGCATACCTTGGATCAACTAACATGTGGGAACCTCTTGACATAACACAAGAGTTCCTCCAGCCGGAATAATAGTGCTCCCAACTACTAGTAAGAGAGATGGTTGCTCTCCTTCCAATATACCAACGCTGGAACCTTCCTCCTCTTCCTCATGCACCTCCTGAATCATGCATGGGAATCCATGTGTCAAGAGCTCAAGACCATCTTGCAAAGATGCAAGAGTCTCTTCTCTGAATGTAAGTACTTTTGCAACTGGTGGTGAATGTAGTGACTTCTTGTCCAGAGTGACAAGATTGACATCCTCCTCCTTAGGAAATTCCTATTTTTAGCACATATATATCTTCTCCACATCAAAATTCTTCCTCAACTTGTGAAAGAAATCTAAATATTTAGTCACCTTTGCATGCTCCATGTGACCAAACCACCAATCATTGGCTCCATTTAAAAGATGAAGTGCTGCAATTTGGATAGCCTCTTCTTCAACTACAGAATGTAGTCTGAAAAATGCCCATAACTCTCTCCTCCAAGCCTTAACATTGCTTGAGGAGGATCTGTCAAATGTAGGCAAATAGAATCTATTATGTCTCTTCCCTCTATTGCTGTTATAGGATCCTCTTTCTTCTTTGATTCTGAAGAATTGTTGGAGAGTTAGTTTCTCCTTGAATGCTCTAGACTATGCTTTGTACTCTTCAAGATATCGACTCTGAGTCTCATGAGTCTCAGGTTCATACCTTCCTTCATTTCTACACCCTTCACCTTCTTCAAAGAAAGTGGGCATAGTGGATCTATGAGGAGATCCAGGATTCTCCAGTCTTCTTCTTTGCTAATAGGAAGTGTTGGGACCTTCCTCATCACATCTTCTTCTTGGATCTTTTTTCTGCCTTTCTTCTTTCATTTGATAGACCTCCTAGGAGAGATCTTGCATATATCTATAGAAATGAGTGGCATAATTTTCTTCCTCCATGATAGATCTCATCTATCTGCTCCTTTTTTAGATGCAAAAGATGAAGTATCCACAAGCTGAGCCAAATATCATGCTCTGATACCACTATAATATCCCAAAAGGGAGAATACAGTAATACTTAAACACAATATAAGAACTGCAGCAAGATAAAAAATAAATCTTAAGACAACATTATAATTTACAAAGAAGCTGAGCCATTTTATTATATTGGAGAAGATTCAATTACACCATGTACAAAATATGAGCAGATCTAGCCAAAGACATGGTCTAGAAGCACCCACAAAACAAGCTACAACAGGTACAACGTAACT
Source organism: Pinus albicaulis (assembly GCA_034641835.2). Lineage (NCBI taxonomy): Eukaryota > Viridiplantae > Streptophyta > Pinopsida > Pinales > Pinaceae > Pinus > Pinus albicaulis. Next base: position 308,608,120 of record CM076575.1, read on the forward strand.
GGAGAGGCACTGAAGCAAATATTGCGCTGTCCCTTCAGTAAAATATGAACATATAGTTGCAGGCTGAAAAGGAAAATGCAGATCTACTCAAATCTGGAGTTTAGATGATGCCAATATTCAATATCTGGCCAATGTGATGGATTCCCAAGATAACCCAGAAAGGATTTTCTATATCTGCAACTTTGGAAAATCACCTCCCTAGGATTTGATCCCTGATCTGCTGGGAAATATAGATCTAAAGCTAGATCTGAAAAATATATGGCTGAAATATGTTATCATATCAGATCTAATCTTGAAGGGATGATACCTTCTTCATATCTATAAGCTATAATCTCTAGATCTAGCTTCTCAATCTTCCAATGATGATTGTAGCTGGTGCAACACAACTGCCTCTAGAAACTACACTGTGAGGGAAAGAGAGGCCTTCTGCTTGCTAAAAAATGTTGCAATAAACTCCAGGATGATGGTGAGACTGACGGCAATGTGAGGGAATGATCCCTCACAGGATTGCTAGCTGAAATACTAGCAACTTCCTTCTTCTCTTTAGATCTGCAAGATAGACAGCGTGATTCCTAAAGGAAGTAATGCTGCTAGGAGGTCAATAAATTTTGGCCTGATGCTAGACCTGCAATGAAGCTCTAGGAAGCTGATATTTAAGCCCAAGGTGATAGGAATAAACCCTCACCAGTTCTCCAATGCGAAGACAACTTCCAAATTCAAAGCAGTCTTCGAATGGGACGATTTACGGAATATGAGTATTAACGAAAAAAGTGGGAGAATGTTGGGTATGTGTTATATTCTTTCCACAATTAGCCCCACGCGTTGTATGTTGCGTCGGGCGTAGCTGGGGGGTCACGAGGGGCGAAGCAGTCCCCACCGTTGGGGTCCGGGGCAGCGCCCCGGCCAAAATTTGTTTTTGTGCGGACCCACTCATAGGCGGATCCGCCCATGGTTTTGTGCATGGTTTTGCACATGGTTTTGGGGTTCGATGGTTTTCGTCCCCTGGTATTTTTGTAGATCCGGTCAAGGGAACTACGGTTATGTTCTAATCCAGGGTTAATGGATTGGGGTTTATGTATGCTCCGGCATGTATATATATGTGTTGTAACACTAAAGGAATATAATGAAAAATCAAGCTGGTCGTCCCGATTTGGGATCCAGGGGAAAATCTCTGTGTTTATCTGTTTTATGTTTTATGCTCTTGCTATTGTTTATTTTCTGGTATAAGAATCGTGTGTAGATATTTCGTCGAGTTAAAATATACGGAAAAGAGATGTGGCACTTAAAGCCTGATGTATAATGAAGTAAAAAACTCTTTCTAGAGCTACTCTAAGAGAGAGGTGGGATTCCCTACCAGGAACACCCTGTGCTAAACAACACCTGCAATCTCTGCTAAACAGCCCAAGAAAGCAGTGGAAATGTCACATGACAATTCCAGATCTAAAATGATCTTTACATCAAGAATAATTATCATACCCTTATCCTTGCCTTCATCGTATTTAAATAATATTTGAGCCCTCCCAAGCCTTGGCCCTCATCTAGACTGCGAAGTGTATGTGGACAAGATCCTCCAAGTTGGACTGCGCTGTTTGACCAAATCAACCATCATGTCTAGGTGCAATGTACTCCTTCTACATCAAGTGTGCTTTGTTTGCACATCATCCTCCATCACTTTATCTTGAGTGTATCATGATCTTTTGTTTGACATATTCAAGATCTTTGTTGACTGAATCAACCTTCTGTTTGATCTCTTCAAGATCTTAGTTGACTGTGTCAAACCTCCATGATCTATCTCATTAATGAGACAGTTTCTCCAATTTCATTCACATTAGTAGTTGCTCAACTACCTTGTTATGTATATCTAAGCTTAATTAATCCACATTCACACACACAAAGTGGATGTTTATTCATATTGAGGATTTTCAGTCCCTCAACCCTTTTATTTACTTAATTCATTAAGAGAATCAGGGACTCTAATATTCCAAATATGATGTGAAAATTTGGGAATATTACAGTACCCCCTGGAAAAATGTTGCTTGTCCTCAATAAAATCCAAAAGTAAATGCAAAGCCATATATTCCCCTCCAAATGGCATCCACATAAGGAAGGCTTCCTCCATTTGCTGCAATGGGTTATGCATGTTTGGTTCCAAAGTTGTCTTTTAAAAACATAAGGAATGACCTCTAACTGTATGGTTAAATTTCCTCCTTCCATCATGAAGTACCAAGTGACAACCATATGATGTCCAACATCATCATCAATACATGAGGTGCATAAATAAGGTGGTTCTCTTCACAAAGGAAAAGCTCCATCACACAATACATGTCTCCATCCCATGTTTCATGAATTTGATTGAGCATTGATATGCTCTCATACTTAGCCCTGTTGGCCTTGTTGGATCCAAACATCATTCCAATGTTATGCAAAAGAAGAAGGAAATGAGCTATATGGGTAGACAAATATGTCAAACCATATTCTCCTAATAGTAACCACCGGAGTAATGCCCTTTGCTGCCATCCTCCATCTCCTCCATGTAAGATGGACAAGCCAAACTCCCCAAAAATCAACCAAAGCAGAAAGAGATCTTGCTACTTTCTCTCCTCCTCATGTGCATCATGAAGAAAAAACATACTAATGGACATATGGAATGTCACATCAGCCCAATACAAATAAACATCATTAATGCACATCATGAGAGCATCATGCCAAGATTTACCCAATACAAAACACATAGACATAGGAGATGTCATGTGGTGGCCAATCTCTCTCAAGTGAAAAAAATATGAACATGCCTTCTTTTGCATTTTATCATTGATACATAAGGCATGAATCAGAAAAACATGAGCTATTGGGTGGTAACCATACTCACCCAAGAACAACCAATGCAACCATGCCTCTTTCTTCATTTCATAAGTGTTCCTCAAGGCATGGATCAAAGAAATAGGAGCCTTTGGGCAGTGACAAGAACCTCCCAAGGGAAACCAATGTAACCAAGCTTGCTGGCCCATGTCATACATCTGCAAGTGGTCATGCAACCCCTTGCTTATCATCCTCACCCACTCCCTCCAATATGGAAGATGAGTGATGTGCTGCATAATCATGGTATCCTCCCTTTGTAGAATACCATCTTCCCAAAACTGATGAAGAACTTTGCACTTCATGAAATGTTGAAGTGTACCTCCAATGAGATCTCTTAATGAGACCTTATTCTCATCCATGGCCTTCCAAAACCAATGAGGTCCTGGATCTGCTGTAGGTAGAAGTCTCTCTTTGAGCTGTGATGTGCTCATTGAGAAAGTGTCATCAGGAAAGGAGAAATTTTTTCTCATATCTAGATGTCTACCATTTAACATCTTTACCTCCATTGCTTCATGAGTGATGCTACCTTCAAAATTCTCCAAGAATAATGGGGCCTCATCATTACCACTTCTTCTAAGTGACAACACTGTAGATCTGCAAGGGAATACATAAACTATCTCAAAGAAAGGTACAATATTGATCTCATAACCAGTCATTGTACAAAGGATTATGTTCATCCCTTCTTCTGAAACTCTACACCTCAACTCTAGTGGCTGAATGTAGTTCATATTTGACAAACTGGGATAGCTTTTCATCTCCTCCTTGATTAGATTAAGGGTCCTCTGCGCTATGATATGTTGCTACTTCAAATAAGCCTTTGGATCTAACCCTTGGTTATGCATTGACCCTGATGGCATGTCCCCATAAGTTTCAATAAGATCTACTAAAACAATAGGTGATGAATGTGTATGCATACCTTGGATCAACTGACATGTGGGAACCTCTTGACAGAACACAAGAGTTCCTCCAACCAGAATAATAGTGCCTCTAACTACTAGTAAGAGAGATGACTGCTCTCCTTCCAATATACCAGCGCTGGAACCTTCCTCCTCTTCCTCATGCACCTCCTGAATCATGCATGGTAATCCATGTGTCAAGAGCTCAAGACCATCTTGGAAAGATGCAAGAGTCTCTTCTCTGAATGTAAGTACTTTTGTAACTGGTGGTGAATGTAGTGACTTCTTGTCCAGAGTGACAAGATTGACATACTCCTCAGGAAATGCCTATTTGTAGCACATCTTTGTCTTCTCCACATCAAAATTTTTCCTCAACTTGTGAAAGAAATCTGAATATTTAGTCACCTTTGCATGCTCCATGTGACCAAACCACCAACCATTGGCTCCATCTAAAATATGAAGTGCTGCAATTTGGAAAGCCTCTTCTTCAGCTACAGGATGTAGTCTGAAAAATGCACCTAAATCTCTCCTCCAAGCCTTAACAGTGCTTGAGGAGGTTCCATCAAATGTAGGAAAATATAATCTATTATGCCTCTTCCCTCTATTGCTGCTATAGGATCTTCTTTCTTCTTTGATTCTGAAGAATTGTTGGAGATTTAGTTTCTCATTTAATGCTCTAGACTGTGCTTTTTACTCTTCAAGATATTGATTAAGAGTCTCATGAGTCTTAAGTTCATTCCTTCCTTCATTTCTACACCCTTCACCTTCTTCAAAGAAAGTGGGCATAGTGGATCTATGAGGAGATCTAGGATTCTCCGGTCTTCTTCTTTGCTGATAGTAAGTGTTGGGACCTTCCTCACCACATCTTCTTCTTGTATCTTCTTTCTTCCTTTCCTCTTTCATTTGATAGACCTCCTGGGAGAGATCTTGCATAGATCTACAAAAATGAGTGGAAGAATTTTCTTCCTCCATGATAGATCTCATCTATCTGCTCCTTTTTTAGATGCAAAAGATGAAGTGTCAACAAGCTGAGCCAAAGATCATGCTATGATACCACTGTAATATCCCAAAAGGGAGAATGTAGTAATACTTAAACACAATACAAGAACTGCAACAAGATAAACAATAAATATTAAGAAAACATCAAACTTTACAGAGAAGCTGAGACATTTTATTATATTGGAGAAGATTCAGTTACACCATGTACAAAATATGAGCATATATAGCCAAAGAGATGGTCTAGAAGCACCCAGAAAACAAGCTACAATAGGTACTGTTGTGTAACCAGCTCCAAAAATAGAAGAAAAGAGATATCAATGCCTTAGAAATAAGCCACTTCGAGGGGGAAACCTCCAATACATTACATAAATGAACAATTCTTGGATGATACAATTTACAAAACCTCCTTTCTATATATAGGAGTCCATGGGGCCATAATGTAATCCTGGTGGGCCACAATGTAATCCTAGCCGACCTAACAATAATAATTTAAGGGCACAATAATAAAAAAATGGGGGTTACAAGGGTACAATAATAACAATAAAGGGGGTTACACTAACAACAATAAGGGACTATACTACTAATATAGGGACCTAACATGCCCCTCTCCTTCAAAAAAGTGTTGTCCTCAACGCTTGAGTAGCTCTGGGTGCTTCTGTATAAAATTCTCATCCTCCCATGTAGAATCTTCAGTGGGTAAGTTCTTCCACTTGATGAGATACTCTGAAATTGATGGATTCCGTAGCTGTCGAGTTCTTGTTTCCGTGACCGCTTCAGGTTCCAATATGATTTTTCCTTCCTCATCAAGTTCTGGCAATATTGTTTGAACTGGAAGATTTTCACCTATAACCTTCTTTAAGCATGAAACATGGAAAACTGGATGTACTCGTGAAGAAGCAGGAAGCTCCAATTTGTATGACATAGTACCAATCTTTTGCAACACCTTGTAAGGACCATAGTACTTTGGCGATAATTTATTATCCTTCTTAGCTTGCTTGAGGGACATTTGTTTGTATGGTTGTAGCCGTAAAAATACCTAATCTCCTACATCAAAACTTCTCTCACTACGATGTTGATCTGCCTGTTGTTTCATTCGGTTTTGTGCCAAATTCAGGTTATCCTTTAAGAGTTGGAGAACTTCTTGCTGATGCTCGATGTGATCTTCCACTGCTTGAACCTTCAAATTTTCCCTTAAATATGATTTGATGGATGGTGGATGATATCCATAAAGTGCCATAAATGGGGTCATTTTTGTTGCAGTTGTTAGAAATATTGTCATTGATGGCAAAGAAATCAAAAAAACAGCAGCAGGGAATATGTACAGTGAAGGCAGAGGCAGAGGTCGAGCAGCAGAAGGCAGAGGCAGAGGTCGAGCAGCGCTGAAGCAGAAACAAGCAAAGGAGACAGGCGGAAGAACACTGCTAAAGCGTAACAGTCAAATACAGAGGCAGAGTGAAACGGTCGAGAAGTGGAGGCAAAAGCAGCGAAGAGGTGTTAGTGCAGCAGAGGCAGAGCTGTTATAAAATTCCGAGAATCGCCCAAGCCGGCGGATACATTCATATGTATAATTCCGAGAATCTTTACCCGATGGGCGTTACATATAATACATAAACCTTATTCCGGGAATCGCTTAACTCCAGCGGCAATGTAATGCATATAATACAGAACCATATTCCGGGAATCACACACTCCAACTGGCGTTATACATTTAATATAACACAAATATTATTCTGGGAATCGCTTAACTCCAGCGGCAAAGTATACATATATATATACAAAATGTATTCCAGGAATCGCATAACCCATTGGCAAAGTATACATATATATCATTTATATAAGTGGAGCGTTGTATTATAATAACCAAGCTTTATATGGTGGGACCCCTCCCTAATCGCATCGGAGCATCGCAGTATAGGCCAATCGGAACATCCAACCAAATACTTGCAATTGTGATTGAAGCCTGGACCCGATGGGTGTATAAACAGTGGTTAATACATATTTGAATTCCGGCCTAATCGCATCGGAGCATCGCAGTATGGGCCAATCAGAACATCCAACCAAAAAATTGCGATTGCGATTGAAGCCCGGACCCGATGGGCTTATAAATTATGATCAACAATTTTTTCAGTTCCATGTTCCAATTGCATCGGCAAAATGCAGTGAAAAGTGGTCAATCGCGTCGGAGTTAAAGTGGAGCATCGGAACATCACAACAGAAAGTTGCGATTGCGATTGAGATTCGGACCCAATGGACTTATAAACTGTGACTTGATAGGTTTGAGTTCCGGAACATGTTAACAAAGATTTTTGATTGCGATTGAAAGACCGGACCCGATGGGTTTATAAGCCACGACTGATATATGTTTGAAGTTTCGTCATAACAATGAATAATCGGAATCGGAGCATTAAGACATCGATACTTTCAAATGGAAATTGCAGCAATCGCAGTCGGAAGAATTTGAGGAGTGATACATTGCATCAGAAAGATCGGCGAGTGGGCCCCTTAACGAGAGGGCGATTACTAATATACAACGATTGTGATATATGTCCGTTCCACTTGCGGAACTTCCACATCAACAAGACACTTATTGTATGAAAGGCATTGGAATATGCCCAGATTTAAAAGGCAGCAGTTACACCTCAGCAGAGGACAGAAAAGCAAACAGAGCAGAAAAGAGATAAAGCACAGTCAAAGAAAAGACAAATACGCAGCGATCCAAAAGGCTGTATGAGTGAGCTGGAGCTCTCATTGTAATTAAATGTAAATATTTTTAATTGATTTATATTGTTGTGATGCATTGGCAAGTCTCCGGAGGAAAAACAAAGATCCCACTGTAATATTAAAATAAGCACCTACAGTTACATTTTTTTGAGTGAGCTGGAAAAGAAATGAAAAGGAAGAAAGCGAAGAGGTATGGCTATCCATTCCAAATTCTTTGAGGAATGCTAACAGTCACAAGAAAATTATTATAAATAATATCATCTAGATATGAAAAAAATGAGAGAGAGTAAATATAGAGAAGGCAGAGTATAGAAGTGTAAGGCAGAGAAGACTAAAAGAAGAGCAGAAAGAGAAGCTACAGAACAGAGCTGATATCTGAGGTGAATCAGTAAACATTCAGTTTGTTAATTTGAGGAAGTTGGAGCTTCCCTATCAAGTTGCAGCTTGATAGCTGTCAGTTGTAGCTGACTGAGGTTGAAGCCTCCTGTAGGTTGGTGCCTACAGAAAATTGAACGGAGTTGGTGCTTCCTTGCAAGTTGTAGCTTGCAGAATTGAGGTCGGAGCCTCCTGTAGGTAGGTGCCTGCAGAAAACAGTGGTGAGAGGGAGTTGGAGCTTGCCTTTGCATCACAACAATAATAAGATGTGGTTTTCTCCCTTTATGGGTTTCCACTTATATCTGGTGTCTTTGTGCATGATATTTATGTATTGATCTGATATGTATCATCTGCTGAATACCTATTGCTCTCATATTAAGTTTACTGCTATATTATACTAACACTTGCTGTTTACATTTGAAGATTACTCTCACATTAAATTGGATATGAAATGAAGGCGTAAATAAGTTTAATGAAAAGTTTTAAAAGATCAGGAATGTATTAAACTGATTCACCCCCCCCCCCTCTCTGTTTAATTAAAGGTTAAACAATTGGTATCAGAGCCGGTTCCTTTGTTCAAGTCTAACAACTGAAAGGAGCTCCTAGGTTCCCAAGATGGCTAGTAAAGAAGGATGCTCAACCAATAAAGCCCCTTTCTTCACTGGTGAAAATTATGCTTTCTGGAAAATCAGAATGAGGACATACATAATGTCTCTAGGAATAGAAGTATGGGCTGCTGTGGAATTAGGATATGCCCCAAAGGAAACTGACACAGAAAAAGAATCAAAACAAGATTTTGTGGCTAATGCAAAAGCCATGAATGACATCCTGAATGGATTGTGTGAAGCAGAGTTTATTAAAGTAATGCACAAAGACACTGCCAAAAAAATATGGGATACTCTTGAAAACATACATGAGGGAGACCAAAAAGTAAAGACTGCCAAACTTCAAGTCTATAGAGCCCAGTTTGAAAACTTAAAAATGAATGATGATGAAGACATTGCCAGTTTCTTCCTAAAAGCTGCAGAAATTATTAACAATATGAAAGCTCTTGGAGAAAAAATGCCAGAAAGTATAATTGTGCAAAAGATTCTAAGATCTCTTCCATCCAAGTTTAATCCAAAGGTGTCTGCAATAGAAGAAACAGCTGATTGGGAGACCTTGACCATGAACCAACTACTTGGAAATCTAACAGCCTATGAAATGAGGCTCCCACAGAAGAAGCCAAGTACGAGGGAAGCAGCCTTTAAAACAGAAAAGAAGAAAGAAGAAGAGGGAGACATATGCTCTTGCTCAGATGAAGAAGAGGCAAATTTTGTCAAGAAATTGGATAGAGGCTCAGGTAAATACAAAGGTAAACTCCCCTTCAAATGCTTTAACTGTGGAAGAGTGGGACACTATGCTGCTAAGTTTCCTCACAAGAAAATAAGGAATCAGGCTCAAGAGTCAGAGAAAAATAAATCAAAGAATTGGCAGAAAGGAAAGAAGTTCAACAGAAAATCCTTCTATGCTCAACAAGACAGCAGTACATCTGAAGATTCAAATGAACCCTCAAGTGAAGAAGGAACGTCCGAATTCTTATTGATGGCCATAGAAGATCTTGAAGGACCCCTACTAGAAGATGAAGACTAAGAAGGGGAAGTCGACCTTGAGGGGGAGCTAAGAAGTGCTCTGGAAGAGATTGATAGACTCAAACTGAAGTGCAGAAAGCAAAAGGACATTCTTCTTAAGTATGTAAGAGAAGAACAAAACTCAGAAGTCCTCATACAGCTAAAGGTAGAGCTTGAAGAAGCCAAGAAGATAGAAGACATGTTACTTCAGCAAATCAAGGATAAAACCCGAGAACAAGAGAAACTGGAAGAAGAAGTAGTATGTCTCAGGAAGAAACTAGAAAATTCTCAAAGGATGGTGCTTATAAACTCTTCTCAAACAAGCTCTAGTAAGTTGAATGAAATTCTGGTTGCTCAAAGATCTCCAATGATAAAAACAAGAATAGGCTATGAAGGAGAATCGAGTAAAGGCAAAGAAAAGGAAAACAAAAATATTATTTTTGTAAAAGCAAAGAAGAATGATGAAGTAGCTCAAACAATTCCTACAAAAGAAGAAATCTGCAATAAGGAAGACAGAGATCAGAAGAAACCACTAGTAGAAAAGAATGTAATAAATACTAAGACCCCTGAATATGTAAAATTTGGAAACCATCAAAGAAGATTCTTCCCTCCAATGAAGAATGCCACATGTTATGTCTGCCACAAGTTGGGACACATTGCTGCATATTTTCATGCAAGAAGGAGTAATTCAAACCAGCAAAAGATGCAAACATTGAAGAGACTGCCTCAAGCAAAAAAATGGAAGAGACAACCTTACATCAGGTATGCAAATAGCTTCTATGGTTACTGTTTTTATTGTAAGGAATTTGGTCATAAAATCATTGAATGTAGAAAGTATGAACAAAGATTGATGTTTAACACCTCAAGGAGGTTTATGATTCAAAGAAATTTTGTTCATACTCATAACTCTGCAAAAATTATGATCAAATGTTGTGTATGCAATCAAGTTGGACATATACCTTCTAAATGTCCTCTAAGAAAATGTAGTCCATCATCCCACAAAAGATACCAAACAAAAGGGTGCTTCCAGTGGATAAAGAAGGAGAATAAATGTGACCTGGCCCTAACTGCTCAAGACCTGAAAAGCCAGTGGTTCCTGGACAGTGGCTGCTCAAAACATATGACTGGAGACAAAAGCAAGTTTATAACTCTTGATGAAAAGAAATCTGGCAATGTTACTTTTGGCAATGATAAATCAGGTAAGATCAAGGGAAAAGGCTCAGTTAGCATAGATAATGGAAGAGGAAAGGCCCAAGATGTACTATTTGTAGATGGGCTGAAAGCAAATTTACTAAGTGTCAGTCAGATGTGTGACAAAGGCTGTGAAGTTCTCTTTAGAGCACAAGATTGTGAAGTCAGATCAAGCACAACAGGAAAGACTCTGCTCAAAGGTGTTCGAACAGAGAGTAATGTTTACACAGTAAAAGAGGAGAATGAAGCCTGCCATCTAAGCAAACTTGAGGAGTCATGGTTATGGCATAGGATATTGGGACATCTCAGCTTCGACCATATCATCAGACTGAGCAAGAAGAAAGTTGTCAGAGATATGCCAGAAATAAAAAGGCCTTCAAATACCATATGAAAATCTTGTCAATTGGGGAAACAGACTCGCACATCCTTTAAATCTAAAGATGAGCTATCAACAAGAAGACCACTCCAGCTTGTGCACATGGATCTGTGTGGACCTGCAAGAACTAAAACACCAAGTGGAGAATCCTACTTCATGTTGATAATAGATGATTTCTCCAGAATGACATGGGTTGCTTTTCTCAAGAACAAATCAGAAGCACTAGAAAAGTTTAAGACATTCAAAGCATTAGCAGAAAATCAAACTGGATGCAAGCTAAAATGTATCAGATCAGATAGAGGAGGAGAATTCACTGATTATGACTTTGCAGACCTATGCAATGAACATGGCATAAAACAAAAATTTACTATTGCAGGAACACCTCAGCAGAATGGAGTAGCAGAGAGACAAAACAGATCTGTTCAACAAATTGCCAGAGCCATGATGCAAGAGAATAATATTGCTCAAACCTTTTGGGCAGAAGTTGTACACACAGCAGTACATATTCTAAACAAAGCTCATTTAAGACCTAACAGTGATAAGACACCTTATGAGCTATGGCATGGTAAACCTGCATCAATCAAGAACTTTAGAGTCTTTGGCAGCAAGTGCTACATAAAGAATAATGATGAAAATCTGGGGAAGTTTGATGCAAGAGCAGATGAAGGAATACTCTTAGGATATGCATCCAAGAGTAAAGGATACATATGCTACAACAAGACTCTTCGAAAAATTGTAGAAAGTATTGATGTAAGATTTGATGAAGAACTTCCAAACAAGACAAGAGATATAGATTACAGCAGCCATCCTGAAAATCATGAAGAAGAGGACCAAGATGATGAAGAAACAAGCAAAACATCAGAAAATGTTGAACTGAACTCAAAAACCCCCTCAAGATACACTCAAAAGAACCATCCAGAAGATCAAATCATAGGAGACAAGAGTGTAGGAGTGCAAACAAGAAGGCAGCTAACTGAACAGACAGAAGAAGTATATATAAAAATGCTATCACAAATAGAGCCAAAGCAGTTTGAAGAAGCTAGCAAGGACAAGTATTGGGTAAAAGAAATGAACGAAGAATTGGACCAAATTGACAAGAACAATACCTGGGAAATAGTTCCTAGACCAATTGAGAAGAATATCATTGGTTCAAAATGGGTATTCAAAAACAAAATGAATGAACAAGGACAAGTAATCAGGAATAAAGCCAGGCTGGTCTGCAAAGGATACTCACAAATTGTAGGACTTGATTATGAAGAAATATTTTCCCCTGTAACCAGAATGGAAGCTATCAGAATGTTCCTGGAATTTGCATGCTACCAAGACTTCAAGGTATATCAAATGGATGTAAAGTCTGCTTTTCTTAATGGAGATCTAGAAGAAGAAGTGTACATGGAACAACCAGAAGGTTTCTCATTGACATACAAAGAAGACTATGTATGTAGACTAAAGAAGGCCCTATATGGACTGAAACAGGCTCCTCGTGCTTGGTACCAAGACTGGATAAATATTTGCAAAAACAGGGTTTTAAGAGAGGTGGAGTAGACAGCAATTTATACATAAAAGCCCATGAAAATGAACTCCTGATTATTGTAGTGTATGTTGATGACATTATGTTTGGAAGCAACAAAGATGAACTAGCAAAAGGGTTTGCTGATGAGATGAAAACAGAGTTTGAAATGTCTATGATTGGAGAGCTCAATTTCTACTTGGGACTGCAAATTCAACAAAAGAACATAGACACCTTCATCTCTCAGGAAAAATACTTAAAAGAAATGCTGAAAAAATTCAAAATGGAGAACTAAAAACTTGTATCAACTCCCATGACCACAGGTTGCAAGCTGTGTGCTGATGATGGGTCTGCTGATATAGATCAAAAAATCTACAGATCCATGATTGGAAGTCTATTGTATCTGACTGCATCAAGACCAGACATCATGCTAGCAGTAGGACTAGTGGCTAGATATCAAGCAGCACCTAAACAAAATCACCTTCTTGCAGTCAAAAGAATATTCATATATCTACAAGGAACAACACAGTATGGACTTTGGTATCCTAAAATCAAAAACTTCACTTTATCAGCATACACAGATGCAGATTGGGCCAGCTGTGTGGATGACAGGAAGAGTACAAGTGGAGGTACTTTCTATCTAGGAGAAAGTCTGGTGGCATGGTTAAGCAAGAAACAAACATCCATCTCTCTATCTACAGCTGAAGTAGAATATATAGCAGCAGCAGCATGTTGTACACAAGTCATGTGGATGAAGCAAACTCTTCAAGACATGAAGGTAAGCATTAATGAACCTATCTCAATCAAATGTGATAATACAAGTGCGATAAGTATATCTAAAAATCATGTGCTTCATTCAAAAACCAAACATATTCCAATCAAGTATCATTTTCTCCGAGAGCAAGTAGCTCAGAAAACAGTAAAACTGAAGTATGTACCAACAAAAGAACAGACAGCAGATATATTTACCAAACCACTTGCAAGAGAACCATTTGAATATTTAAGAGATAGACTAGGGGTAGTATCTGTTGATGCTACTCTCTAAGATAAAGAGAAATCACAGGTTCAGGGGGAGAACAAAAACGAAAATATCAGTCCAGGGGGAGATCAGCCAACAGGGAAAGTATAATACAGGTCCTCAGGATCAAAGGATTAAGGAAAAATAACACCAAGTGTATATTCAAGATCGATAATCTTCAAAATGTTCTCTCAACAAGTCTTATATATCAGTCTGGAGCAGCATGGTACAAAGTCAGTAGAAGAGGGCCTAAACATAACTCAAAGAAAGAAAACCAGGAAATGAGCAACCCTTTGCCATTGATGTCAAAGGGGGAGGAAAAACAAAAAGGGGCTTTTAAAAGGCAAGCAGAGGAAGTATGTTGCCATCAATGCCAAAGGGGGAGACTGTTAGAAATATTGTCATTGATGGAAAAGAAAGCAAAAAAATAGCAGCAGGGAATATGTACAGTGAAGGCAGAGGCAGAGGTCGAGCAGCAGAAGGCAGATGCAGAGGTCGAGCAGCGCTGAAGCAGAAACAGGCAAAGGAGACATGCGGAAGAACACTACTAAAGCGTAACAGTCAAATACAGAGGCAGAGTGAAATGGTCGAGCAGTGGAGGCAGAAGCAGCGAAGAGGCGTTATTGCAGCAGAGGCAGAGCTGTTATAAAATTCCGAGAATCGCCCAAGCCGGCGGATACATTCATATGTATAATTCCGAGAATCTTTACCCGATGGGCGTTACATATAATACATAAACCTTATTCCGGGAATCTCTTAACTCCAGCGGAAATGTAATGCATATAATACAGAACCATATTCCGGGAATCACACACTCCAACCGGCGTTATACATTTAATATAACACAAATATTATTCTGGGAATCACTTAACTCCAGTGACAAAGTATACATATATATATATATATATATACAAAATGTATTCGAGGAATCGCATAACCCATTGGCAAAGTATACATATATATCAGTTATATAAGTGGAGCGTTGTATTATAAGAACCAAGCGTTATACGGTGGGACCCCTCCCTAATCGCATCGGAGCATCGCAGTATAGGTCAATCGGAACATCCAACCAAATACTTTCGATTGCGATTGAAGCCCAGATCCGATGGGTGTATAAACGGTGGTTAATACATATTTGAATTCTGGCCTAATCACATCGAAGCATCGCAGTATAGGCCAATCGGAACATCCAACCAAATACTTGCGATTGCGATTGAAGCCCGGACCCGATGGGTGTATAAATGGTGGTTAATACATATTTGAATTCCGGCCTAATCACATTGGAGCATTGCAGTATGGGCCAATCGAAACATCCAACCAAAAACTTGCAATTTCGATTGAAGCCCGGACCCGATGGGCTTATAAATTATGATTAACAAATTTTTCAGTTCCATGTTCCAATCGCATCGGCAAAATGCAGTGAAAAGTGGTCAATCGCATCGGAGTTAAAGTGGAGCATCGGAACATTACAACATAAAGTTGCGATTGCGATTGAGATTCGGACCCAATGGACTTATAAACTGTGACTTGATAGGTTTGAGTTCCGGAACATGTTAACAAATATTTGCGATTGCGACTGAAAGACCGGACCCGATGGGTTTATAAGCCACGATTGATATATGTTTGAAGTTTCGTCATAACAGTGAATAATCGGAATCGGAGCATTAAGACATTGATACTTTCAAATGGAAATTGCAGTAATCGCAGTCGGAAGAAGTTGAGGAGTGATACATCACATCAGAAAGATCGGCGAGTGGGCCCCTTAACGGGAGGGCGATTACTAATATACGACAATTGTGATATATGTCCGTTCCGCTTGCGGAACTTCCACATCAACAAGAAACTTATTGTATGAAAGGCGTTGGAATATGCCCAGATTTAAAAGGCAGCAGTTACACCTCAGCAGAGGACAGAAAATCAAACAGATCAGAAAAGAGATAAAGCACAATCAAAGAAAAGACAAATGCGCAGCGATCCAAAAGGTTGTATGAGTGAGTTGGAGCTCTCATTGTAATTAAATGTAAATATTTTTAATTGATTTATATTGTTGTGATGCATTGGCAAGTCTCCGGAGGAAAAACAAAGATCCCACTGTAATATTAAAATAAGCACCTACAATTACATTTTTTTTTGTGAGCTGGAAAAGAAATGAAAAAGGAAGAAAGCGAAGAGGTATGGCTGTCCATTCCAAATTCTTTGAGGAATGCTAATAGTCACAAGAAAATTCTTATAAATAATATCATCTAGATATGCAAGATGAGTGAGAGAGAGTAAATCTAGAGAAGGCAGAGTATAGAAGTGTAAGGCAGAGAAGACTAAAAGAAGAGCAGAAAGAGAAGCTACATAACAGAGCTGATATCTGAGGTAAATCAGCAAACATTTTGTTTGTTAATTTGAGGAAGTTGGAGCTTCCATATCAAGTTGTAGCTTGATAGCTGTCAGTTGTAGCTGACTGAGGTTGAAGCCTCCTGTAGGTTGGTGCCTACAGAAAATTGAAGGGAGTTGGTGCTTCCTTGCAAGTTGTAGCTTGCAAAATTGAGGTCGAAGCCTCTTGTAGGTAGGTGCCTGCAGAAAACAGTGGTGAGAGGGATTTGGAGCTTGCCTTTACATCACAACAATAATAAGATGTGGTTTTCTCCCTTTATGGGTTTCCACTTATATCTGGTGTCTCTATGCATGATATTTATGTATTGATCTGATATGTATCATCTGCTTAATACCTGCTACTCTCATATTAAGTTTACTGCTATATTATACTAACACTTGCTGCTTACATTTGAAGATTACTCTCACATTAAATTGGATATGAAATGAAGGTGTAAATAAGTTTAATGAAAAGTTTTAAAAGATCAGGAATGTATTAAACTGATTCACCCCCCCCCCCTCTCAGTTTAATTAAAGGTTCAACAGCAGTATGGAAGGAAGTGTTATGCCACCATTCAGCGAGAGGTAACCACTTGACCCATTGTGTTTGCTTATCAGATACAAAACAACTAAGATATCCTTCCAAACATTTATTTACTATCTCAGTTTGACCATCAGATTGAGGATGATAAGATGAGCTATGAGCTAATTGAGTACCCAAACAAGAAAATAACTTCGTCCAAAAATTTCCAGTAAAAATGGGATCTCTGTCGCTCACAATAACCCTTGGGCTTCCTTGTAGCTTTTGAATTCTGTCCATAAATGTAGTAGCAACCGCACTTGCTTTAAATGGATGAGATAATGCACAAAAGTGTGCATACTTGGTAAGTCTATCAACTACCACCATGATGACACTCTTTCCTTCGGACTTAGGTAAACCTGTGATAAAATCCATTGAAATCTCCCCCCAACGTTGACTTGGAATGGATAAAGGTTGTAGAAGACCTGGGGTCTTAATTGTCTCAAATTTATTCTGCTGGCAAACCAAACATTCCGCCACAAACTTTTGAATATCAGATTTAAGGCCATCCCAAAAAAATTCTTTCTTCACCCTGTGGTAAGTTTTTAAAAATCCTGAGTGTCCTCCTAAAGGAGAAGTGTGAAATTCGAGAAGAATCTTTTGTTTTAGTTGGGAATTCTTACAAAGATATGAGTGATCTTTGTACCATAAGGAATCATTTTTCCAACTAAATGTATCAGATGTACTAGGATCTTGCTGCAACTTTTGAATGAGTGTCCATACATCTTTGTCCTTCTTCCATTCATCTCTTGCTTCGGTTATCCAATCTGGTTGGATAAGAGAAATGGCACAAAGCAATGCTTCCACCTCTTCATTCTTTCTTGAGAGTGCATCTGCAACAACATTAAGCTTTCCTTTTTTGTAGATTATTTCAAAGTCATAACCCAACATCTTTGTGACCCATTTTTGCCGCTCTTCTGAAGATAGTCTTTGTTCCAAAAAGTGTTTAAGACTATCATGATCAGTTTTTACCTTGAAGTGTCTTCCCATTAGGTAAGTTCTCCATTTCTTTAGTACATGCAGTATTGCTAACATTTCCTTCTCATAAATAGGTTTCTGTAAATACTTTCCTTTGATTGGACGACTTTCAAAAGCAATGGGTCTTCCTTCCTTCATTAAAACCGCACCAATTCCATTTCCTGAGGCATCACATTCCACAATAAAGGTTTTTGTGAAGTCTGGCGTAGCTAAGACCAGTGCTAGGCACATTGCCTCTTTAAGATGTTCAAAGGCCTTACTTGCTTCAGAAGTCCATGAAAATTCATCTTTCTTCAATAATGTTGTTAGAGGTGCTGCTATTCTCCCATAATTTGTAACAAACTTGCGATAATACCCCGTTAACCCGAGAAATCCTTGCAAATGCTTTATGCTCATGGGGACTTTCCATTCCTTAATGGCTTTAATTTTGTTAAGGTCTACTTTAACACCCTCGTGAGATACAATATGACCCAGATATTCCACCTCTTGTACTCCAAAGAAACATTTTAATTTTTGTGCATATAATTGTTTCTCCTGCAATAGTTTGAGCACCCTGTCAACATGTTCAACATGATCCTTCCAAGACCTGCTGTAGATTAGTATATCATCAAAAAATACTAGCACAAATTTTCTAAGGAAGGGTTTGAAAAATGGAATTCATCAACCCTTGAAATGTAGAAGGTGCATTGGTAAGGCCAAAAGGCATGACCAAAAATTCATAATGACCCTCATGAGTTCGAAATGCTGTTTTTGGAATATCTTCAGTCTTCATTCTAATTTGATGATATCCTGAACGAAGATACAACTTGGTAAAATAAATTGCTCCATGTAATTCATCCAATAATTCATCAATCACAGGAATGGGAAATTTATCTTTAATGGTGAGCTTATTTAGCTCCCTATAATCCGGACACATTCGCCATGATCCATCCTTCTTGTGTACCAATACTACAGGAGCAGAGAAAGAACTTTGACTAGGTTGAATTATACCGCCTCTAACATTTCTGCAATCATACGTTCAATTTCGCTCTTTTGGAAGTAAGGATATCTATAAGGCCTGATGTTTGGAGGAACACTTCCTGGAATCAAATGAATAGCATGATCATGATCACGAATAGGTGGGAGTCCTTTGGGAGTTTCAAACACATTGGAATGATTGTCCAAGACTTGTTGGAGATCTGCAGAAATAGATGATTTTGATGTCAGAACTTCTAGTGAGCATAATTGTGCAATTACGCCTCGTTGTTCTTTCTTTAGAAGCTTTGTCATGACATTAGAGCTTATTATCCTTCCTGGCTTCCCTTCAATACCCCGTAATTCGACTTCCTTTCCTTCTGAAAAAAATTTCAAGAAAGTTCTTGAAAATTAAAAGCTACCGTCCCCAAAGATTGTAACCATTGTACTCCTAGTACAACATCAGCACCTCCCATAGGAATGGAAAGCATTGGAATAGTCAATACATATTCCCCCATGGTTAGCTTGATATTGTGGCATTTTCCAGAGAAATTTATAGTTCCTCCATTTGCAACCATCACTTGACATTCTGGTGCTGGGTATAGGAAACAATTTAATTCCTTGGCTACCTTATAATGAATAAAATTATGGGTGCTACATGAATCAATCAACACTATTACCCTTTTCTTCTTGATATGTCCTTCTATCTTGAGAGTTTGAGGAGTGGTAATTCCTGCCAGTGCATTACACGATATGGTCGGATTCATTTCTTCCACTTCTAGGGCTGGTTCCTGGTGTATATCCTCTTCTTGTTCATTTTCTTCTTCCTCTTCACAATCTATGTAAAATAATTTCTTCTCAGCACACTTATTACCTTTAGTGTATTTTCTATCACAACTGTAGCAAAGCCCTTTTGCTCTTTTTTCTTCCAATTGTTGTGGTGTCAACCTTGTAGGTTGTGGAAATCTAGGCGTAGTAACACTTCCTTCTTTATAGAATTGAGTGGTAGGCTTCCTTGTCGCCATAATTTTACATTCAACTTTTCTTGCCAACCCAAATGCCTTCTCCAATGAATCCGATTCCAAAACGCGAACTTCATGTTGGATGTTATCCTTTAAAGTGCCAATGAAGAGATCGATCCTGTGTTCCTCTGGAATATCAGTTACCCTTATATTCAATTTTTGGAAGTCCTTAATGTGCTGCCCCACTAAACCCTTTTGTTTGAGATTTATCAATTTGCTAAAGAAGGTGTTTCTCTTTATATCCTCATAATGTGCTATCATTTCCTCCGTAAAAATTGACCAAGTGACAATTTTTTTACGGAAGCACAACCATCGATACCATACAAATGTATTTTGTTCTAAATGTAAAGTTGCAATGCGTACCTTTTGTGTGTTTTTCACATTATGGAGATCAAAATATTGCTCCATCTATAGTATCCATGTTACAGAATCCTTTCCATCAAACTTCCTCATATCCATTTTTGGAATATGGTGGTTCTTCCCGCCAACATTAGAGTTTATGAAATCACGATTAACATTTATTTTGTTCTCATCATGAGTTTCCTCTACTATCTTTTCACTATTAGGAAACATTTCTTGTATCAACTTTGTCAAACCTTCTATGTCTACTTTTAGATCATTCTTCATGTTTTCCATTTTAGATTCCATGCCAGCTTCCATGTCATCTATCTTAGATTCCACGTCTTTCTTCAAACCATCCATATTATTCTTCACACCATCCATCTTTGCTTCCATGCCTTTCTTCAAAACTTCCATTTCATTTTTTGCTGCTCTTTGTGAGAGCGAAATTTGGTGCACTTGCTCTTGTAATTTTGATAGATCATGTTGCAATTCTTCATCTTCATGAGTCATAGTAGAACCTTCTGAAGGCTTAATGGGTGTTGAATTATTTTTACGGGGCATATTTTAGAACCCAATACTGATATCTATTCTACAATATGCCCTTGGAATCAATTCAAATTGATTCTTCAAACAAGACTTATGCAATTCGGAAAAAAAAATACACACCTTTTTCTTGCTTTTGAGGAGCTCGATATTGAAATTAGATTATATTTGTGATTGCAACACTTCAATATTTTATTTTTGGTACCAATGTAGCCCTCTAAATTATCTTTCAAATGCCACAGGTCTGACCTGATTTGGATTCTCCAAGACAAAGTTGTGTCCAATCTCCCACAATGACCTAATTTTGGACTGGTTCAGTAGAGAAAACTTGTAGGACTTGCCACGTGTCACTGTTTCATCCTTTGTCTCTGAAATTGATAGCCAAGAAACTACAATCCATTTAATTGTGACCACTTTTTACGGCACTCAAATCCACTACTCAGAGAGAGAGTTATTGAAAATTTCCCACGATCACCTCTTTGAGATGAAATTCAGGAGCTTGAAAAATCACTACCTTCCACAGATCATATCTCCAAAAATATTACGAACCAAGATCTGAAATTTTTTGAAGACTTTCCTCAGGATTTCAGCTTCACACCATATGAATTTCAGATTCTGAACCTTCGTAGAAACAAACTTATAGCGAAAATTCCACGATGACCTGTTTAGGAGCTTGAAAAAATACCTAACTTCCACAGATGATATCTCCGAAAATATGGTGAACCAAGCTCTGAAATTTTTAGACAATCTTCCTCAGGATTTTAGCTTCGAACCCTAAACATTTCAGCTTCTGAAACTTCGTAGAACAAAAGTTATAGCGAAAATGCCACGATGACCTGTTTGGAGCAGCGAAACCCTAGAATCCAAAGCTCTGATACCAAATGTTGTGTAACCGGCTCCAAAAATAGAAAAGAGATATCAACGCCTTATAAATAAGCCAATTTGAGGGGGAAACCTCCAATACATTACATAAATTAACAATTCTTGGATGATACAATTTACAAAACCTCCTTTCTATATATAGGAGTCCATGTGGCCATAATGTAATCCTAGTGGGCCACAATGTAATCCTAGCCGACTTAACAATAATAATTTAAGGGCACAATAATAACAAAATTAGGGTTACAAGGGTACAATAATAACAATAAGGAGGTTACACTAATAACAATAAGGAACTATACTAGTAATATAGGGACCTAACAGGTACATCATAATTGGAGAGGCACTGAAGAAAATATTGCGTTGTCCCTTCAGTGGAATATGAACATATAGTTGCAGGTTGAAAAGGAAAATGAAAATCTACTCAAATCTAGAGCTTAGATGATGCCAAGATTCAAGATTTTTCCAATGTGATGATTTCCCAAGATAACCCAGAAAGGATTTTCCAGATCTGCAACTTTGGAAAATCACCTCCCTAGGATTTGATCCTTGATCTGCTAGGAAATACAGATCTGGAGCTAGATCTGACAAATAGATGGCTGAAATATGTTATCAGATCAGATCTAATCTTGAAGGGCTGATCCATTCTTCATATCTATGAGCTAGAAGCTCTATATTTAGCTTCTCAATCCTCCAATGATGATTGCAGTTGTTGCAACACAACTGCCTCTAGAAACTGCGCTGTGAGGGAAAGAGAGGCCTTCTTCCTACTGAGAAATGCTGCAATAAACTCTAGGCTGATGGTAAGACTGATTTAAATGTGAGGTAATGATCCCTCACAGGATTGCTAGCTGAAATACTAGCAACTTCCTTCCTCCCTTTAGATTTGCAAGATAGACAGTGTAATTCCTTAAGGAAGTACTGATGTTGGGAGGTCAATCACTTTTGGCCTGATGCCATATCTACAATGAAGCTCTGGGAAGATGATATTTAAGCCCAAGGTGATAGGAATAAACCCTCTCCAGTTCTCTAGCTTAAGTACTAAAGATAACTTCCTCCTTCCAAATTGATCTTCATAAATTTGCAATTTCTGAATATGAGTGTTCTACAGAAAGTAGGAAAAAAGATGTGGCACTTAAAGCTTGATGTATAATGAAGTACAAAACTCTTTCTAGAGCTACTCTAAGAAAGAGGTTGGATTCCCGACCAAGAACACCCTGTGCTAAACAACACCTGCAATCTCTGCTAAACAACCCAAGAAAGCAGTGGAAATGTCACATGACAATTCCAGATCTGAAAATATATTTACATCAATAATAATCAGCATTCCCTAATCCTTGCCTTCATCTTCTTTAAATAAAATTTGAGCCCTCCCAAGCCTTGGCCCTCATCTAGACTATGTAGTGTATGTGGATAAGATCCTCCAAGTTGGACTGCGCTGTTTGACCAAATCAACCATCATGTCTAGGTGAAATGTACTCCTTCTCCATCAAGTGTGCTTTGTTTGCACATCATCCTCCATCACATTATCAGGAGTGTCTCATGATATTTTTTTTTACATCTTCAAGATCTTAGTTGACTGAATCAACCTTATTTTTAATCTCTTCAAGATCTTAGTTGACTGTGTCAAACCTCCATGATCTATCTCATTAATGAGACAGTTTCTCCAATTTCATTCACATTAGTAGTTTCTCAACTACCTTGTTATGTAGATCTAGGCTTAATTAATCCACATTCACACACAGAAAGTGGATATTTATTCATATTGAGGATTGTTGGTCCCTCCACCCTTTTATTTACTTAATTCATTAAGAGAATCAAGACTCTAATATTCCAAATATGATGTGAAAATATGGGAATATTACAGTAAAATTGTTCCCTAATGCCCAGTTAGTGACTTCTACTTGCCCATTCTCATGAGGGTATTATGGATTTGGCTTCCGATGGTGAATGTGGGTTTCCTTCAGTATTCCTTCAATCATATTGAAGGTGAAATGGGAGCCTTGGTCTATCACCAATTCTATTGAAAAAATAAAATTGTAGAAGATATTTTTCCTTAAGAATTTAGCCACTTTCTATTATGATTCTAACTTCACTGTCTTCACATCATCCCATTTGGTTAGGTAATCAGTGCATATTCCTTGAGGAAGGATTGGTTAACACTTATCCATGCTCCCCCTCCATGAGAATATCGTAATCAAAGAAGTGTTGATCATCACTTCTTCATGCTCTCCCTCCATGTGAATAATATGCTAGAGGAAGGATGCATCGAGGATCCCCATTATTCAAAAAAAATTCTTGAAGAAGGGTAGGTTGAAATTTTCATTAGATACCCCTTGACATGAATACCATCCTTGAAAATTTTCCAACCAACACTTCTCCATGTACCTCTCCTTGAGAGTAATTTTTTTTATGAAGGGTATATTTATGTTTTAAATGGATACCCATGACATGTTTACTATCCTTAGTGAAGAGTTAGCCAAACCATCTTCATACCCCTGCCCCCCGCCCCCATGAGAATACTATGGTAGAGGAAGAATTTTTTGATATTTCACTATGGTCCCCCTTAAGAAAAAGTTTTCATGAGGAAGGGTTCGCTAAATTTTCCACTAGATACCACTTGATGGGAATACCATCCTTTAAGAAGGGTTGGATGGCCATTATCTATTCTCCCCATCCATTAGAATATTATGCTTGAATAAGAGTCAACAAAAACTTACATTGGATACCCTACAATGTGAATACCATCATTAAGTAAGGGTTGGTCAACCCTTATTTGTGCTCTGCTTATATGAAAATATTATGGTGGAAGAAGGATCAAGTGACCCTTCCTTTGGACCCCTTAATTTGAAAAATATTCTTAAGGAAACCATTTAAATGTTAAATCACCTTGAGAATACTATGAAGAATATTTAATAACCCTTCCATTGGATACCACATGCTGATAAATCCATCATTAACAAAGTTTTATCCAACCCTTCACCATGCTCCACCTCCATGTAATATTCCCAATTAGCAAATAGCTAATTGGAATATCAATCCGGATAAATTTTTCCGCCTCTAGTAAATTGAAAAAAATTGTGAGCGGGTCGTAGACTCAACCGAGCGCGCGGAGGCAAGTACGCGGGCTGAAGTTGGCAGCGTGGGGGCCGATAAGGGTTGTGCGGGAAAGGAGGATCTTAGCTGCGTGGGAAAGGAGGGAGTCCAGTGTTCGAGAGGAAGGCCGCATACAAAAGGGAGATAGCTTCCTCATTTTTGGGGGTAATGATGAATTTTATGAAATTGTTATTGGTCACTAAGACTTGAGCACGTCAGCTGTTTAGCCAGTCTGCAACACTGTTTAGTGTGCCGAGTGTCTCCGAGCGGAGATCTCAACCTCAGCCCCGGGGGACTGCGAGTGCCTGCTCGGGTGAGGCAGTTCTATCATTGTTTTGTCAGAGGATCGGGTTTGGGACTTGTTGCAGAGAAGCATCATTGGTGGTGACGCAGTCTGAGTCGGGAGTCCGCAGTTCATTCGTGGGAAGTTCCGCGTCGTTAGAATTTTGGAGTTTTTCAGGACTGGATATTGTAGCAGAGACAGCCCGTGTCTATTGAGGGCATTAGACCAGATTGTGGTAACACCTCGGGGAGTCTGTTACAGTCGCAGCACAATAGCAACTATACGGCAATACATTCCAGCCATTTGAACGCAGAATGGTGCACTGTCATTCCTCTGTTATTTCTTGAATACCCTTTTGTTTTGCCGTGGGCAAGTTTCGAGTGCTCTCACCTGCACATGTATTGTATTTCCTTATAACTTCCCGATATAATAAAATGGCTTAGTGATTTCTCTGTTTAATGTTTATTTGTTGCATAGGCTATTTCGGTTATTTTATGTACTGTCGAATATTTTTCATGAAGGAGACATCCCATTGTTGTACCATTCCTGTGTTTTATAAATTTCCTTAAATAGGAATATTACTCCATGAGAATGTTATGATGGTGGAAGGGTTGAATGACCCTTATTTAGGACCACTTATTTGAAATATTTTCTTGAAGAGGGGGTAAGTCAAATTTTCCATTAGATATTTTGAGACATGGATACAATATTTGAGGGAAGGTGGGTCAAACCTTCTCTATAAACCCCTTGCATGAGAAGAAGATTCCAAATGAAGGTCATTCGACCCCTTTCAAGGGATCTAACTTAGCATCACAAAAAATTTACATCAAGGTTGATTGACCCTTCTACTAGATACACCTAAACATGGACCATCCTTTAGGAAGGGTTGAGAAAGCCTTCCAATGGGTAGCCTTTAACTAATTAAAATCCTTTAGGAAGGGTTAAGAAACACTTCTACATGCTCTACCTCCGTGAGAAATGGTTAGATGACCCTTCCACTAGATTACCCGCAACTCAAATACAAATCTTAAGGAACTGTCCATCAACCCTTATTTCTATTCCCCCTCCATGAGAATTACCATAATTGAATAAGGATCCAATGCTTATCTATTCTCTCCCTATATTAAAATATTATGTTATAGGAGGGGTCAACTAATCCTTCCACTAAATAAACCTCACCCCAAATACCATCATTTAGGAAGAGGTCACAACTGACCTTTATCCATGTACCCCTCCTTGAGAATAATGTTTTTGAGGAAGGGCTCACTATCCTAGATAGATTGTGAGGTGAGATAACATCCTTGAAGAATAATTGAAATGTAGTAAACAAATCTCCTGCGACCCTCTAGAGTTATAATTTTCTTGGAGTTGCATTTAGTGGTTGTTTATCCTCATTTAAAAAAGTGAGCCTCATTTAAAAAAGTGACGTTCGAAGTGGAACCCTCTTTTTTCGGTTTGGGGGGGGGGGTGGTGGTGGTAAAAATATTTTTTTTTGAAAGCATGATATTATTTTTTTCCAACAAAATCCTTAAAATAAATTTTTAAATTAAAAAGTGGTGCTACCAAAAACAAACCATTCTCTTTTTGGGGTTAAAAATATAACTATTTTGAAACCATTGACCTGATAAATGATACCATTGCAGCGAAAATCCGAAAATAAATCCCTCAATAAAAAAAGTGATGCTATGAGTATAATTTTTTGTTGTTTTCAAGGTTAAATAAAAACCTAATTGAAGCAATGGTCCAAACAACTTATGCAGTGTAAAAAAAATATTAAAACTAACCCTTAAATAAATTAATAAAAAATTATACTAGTTATTAAATCAATTTTTGTTTTCAAACTTATAATTTCAACATTTTTTAAATAATTTCCTATAAAATTTTGATTATTAAAATCAAATTAGCCTAACCACCCTTACTCCACCAAAATAATATAATAAATCATATATAAAATACATTGATATAAACTTAAAACAATTTTGAAAAAACATAAAAAAGAAGAAGAAAAAACAACTAAAAAACAAAAAAATATATAGAAAAACGTTATATATATATATATATAGAGAGAGAGAGAGAGAGAGAGAGAGAAGGCTTAGAAGGAATGGGCTCCCCCTTTATAATCATTTTATACAATGGAAAGGTTGTAAAATGGGAGGGCTCCCCTATTTATAGGCTTTCCATATAAAAAATTTTAATATGTTTTTATAATTTTTTATAAAAAAAATTTGTAAGTCAATATTCTATTCGTTTACGAAAAGGGAGTACATATATTTGTTCCCAAAAAATGTGGTCTTACCTCAACCGTGTTTGTTGACCAAAAAGTGCACCAGATGACAAAAATACAAAAGAGTAGCTAAGGACATTGTCCATAAATGATTGGGCCAGAGGCACCAAAACACAACTAAAACATAAAAAACACTAGAAACAATACTAGTCGTTTGACGTGATGGATGCAGGGTTGTCCAGGTCCATTCTTGGAGGTGATGGAGGGTGCAACTCACATTGAACATGCACTTTGTAGTGCACCATACATGTCTCCAACTTTTCTACTTTCCCTGTGATTTGGTTTTTCCCTCGCAAGTCCACAACCAGTCTATCCTCGCCTTGACATTGAAAGTAATGCAGTTGTTCCAAAGAAGCCATCTACACTGCATTCTCTTCACGCTATACACGCTCAGCATTATCCACCCTTTCCATTAGACTGGTAGTGAGAATACGATAGTTCTCCGGACAACAGTTTTGGATACCATGCCCCTCCTGAACCTCGAGACTAGCCGACCCACACTACCCATTGCCACCATGGGCTCCTTCACCCCGTCAAATCTGCCTTTAACCTTGCGACCCTTTACCCCTGTTAGCCCCACACTTTCGACCATCGCAACCACCACACACACCCACATTGGCCAGCCGTCCACACCCTGCTGTCTTACCATGCCGACGGGGTGCCACCATGACCAATGCCTTATCCACCACCCCCATAGGACCATGGGTGACAAGGGAAGGGGAACGTCCACATCGTTCCTGTGGCTTCATATTTTTCCACATAGGAATCATGCGATGAGTAGAGACTAGAAACCAGACCCCCCACCAGAGAAAATGACCCCCACTGGCGATGGACCCAATCAACACCACCCAAAACAAAAATAATTCATAATGTCGATTCCCACTTCCAACAAGCGACCCATGCCACCGGATAAAACATGCACCTCCACCCTCCAGACCAACACAAATGATGGAGCACCAATCAAAATAGAGTAGTCGTTTCATTCGTGAGATGCCCCCTAGTCTGGCGACCACCCACTAAATTCTACACACAAAAACCACAGACTAATCCACCAAGCCCCATCGCACCAGAAGTCACTGATATAGAAATAACATGGGTTTTTTCCTCTGCACCATGGGGTTTCCTGGGTGGCGATCTCCACCATAATTCGTGAGCGTGAAAAAACAGGTTTACCCAAAACCACAAGTATCTTTCCCTCCACACCTAGTCCTCACACATAAACAATAACAAGGAGGCCCAACCGCAGGGACCGACTAAATACACTACACCAAAAAATTCCCACGGTAAGCAAACACACACCGAACCCTCCGAAAGCCTTCCTAGGATGCTTCCTCTTCCTCCCCGATGACCACCACAAGGCCCAACACCATACTAGAATATTGAAACGATTTTGGCCTCTCCTTAACATTTTTCCACCCCAAAACTCCAGTGCATAGTAATTTCCCACACGAACGATCAACATAATGAATGTACCACTCCCTTTGCCTGTGTAATGATGAAGGGACTGGGATACTCGTCCTCATCACATCTCCACTTGTGATCACACATGGGAGATCGCCTCCCCATGTTGCCTTGGTAGCACCCCCATCAGGGAAGAATCCTCCAAAATTCTTCACAAGTCTGCCAGAAAATTATTTTGGATGAAGGGAGGCCAGGGTTGGGTGATTTCCTGGCTCTGAAGCTCACAACCCCAGTTTTCTAGTTTTTCTACTACTTTACTCCCTTCACGGTCAGCATGATCAATTATCACATAATTGAAGGAGGGAATTATGGAGAGAATGTGTTCCCCTATCATCTCCAAACGCCAAATCTTGATGACCCTTGATAGGGGAGAACCATTGATGAGACGTTGGAGCATGGATATAGCAATCTGGGAGTCTCCAATTACCTGGATCTTCGTGATGCCCATATCTACTACAACCTACAAGCCTCATTCCAAAGCTAGATACTTAGCCACGTTTTTGGTGGTGTGGCCACAATATGCAACATATAATCTCAACGCTTTCCCTTTGTCATTTCGAAGGATCCCTCCGGAGCTTGTTGGGCCCAGGTTCCCCTTTGAAGCCCTATCAAAGTTGGTTTTAGAGAAACCCTTTGAGGGACGTGTGAACGATTTTGAGGAGACACGAAGAGGTGTCAACCAACTAGTGGCGCCTGAAATGGAATCCCTCAAGATGCCAAGAGCTA
Organism: Pinus albicaulis; assembly: GCA_034641835.2. NCBI lineage: Eukaryota > Viridiplantae > Streptophyta > Pinopsida > Pinales > Pinaceae > Pinus > Pinus albicaulis. The sequence goes on from CM076575.1 coordinate 308,637,187, forward strand.
ACAAAATAACATGCTCCCACCCATCTGCCTTCTAGTCCTCTTCTGACCATGGTGAGATCAATACCGTTTCCTTAAGATTGTAGAGGGTAGCATGCCAAGACTTGACTGGGTGAAAATATTCGGAGTGGAAGACTACCGTGTTCTTGCCTTTGGATATGTTCCATAGAAAAAATACTTGCGACATGCACCAGGCACGGTTGACAATTGGATTTCTTGATAGGGTCCATCTCCATGTGTCCAAAGACTCCCAAACACTGTTTATAGATCTTTCAAAGAGTCTGAAGACCTTTGAGTGATATTTCCAGGCTTCCATAGTCTTCAAGAAGAAGTTCAATAGGTGGTCAGACATTTCCTCCTCCATGTGGCATAAAGGACACCAAGATGGGCCTGAAAATCCCTTCTTTCAGATTTTATCCCACGTGAGAAGCTTACCATGCCCGATCAACCATAAGAAGAATGAAATCTTTTTCCAAAGGTGAGAATACCAAATCCTTTTCCAGAGAGGGTCTGGCTCTAAGTCTCCCGCTGAAGATTTCAATGAGTACGCCTCTTTGAGAGTAAACTTGCCTTGTTACTAGCACCCCCATTGTAATTTATCAAGTTCCCCATTATTCAAGTTTGGCCACTGGCTAAGTTAGTATTATTATTATTATTATATTTATAAAAAAATAGTTTTTTCTTTTTCTCGTAGTGATACTTTTTAAAATGTGTTTTTGTATTAATTTTTCAAAAAATAAATAAAGGTTTATTTTTATTTTTTTTAAGTTTTTTTTCTTTAATTTTTTTTTGAGGAAGGTGATGATAAATTTAGGTGAGTAGGATGATTTTGATTGCAGTAATAATTATTTTAAAGCTATTAATTACAATATTGCAATTTAAGTTTACAATAAAAATGATATTATCAATCTCCCCAATGTGGGTGATGAATGAGTGGATATACGATCTCCAAAGGGAATTAAATACCCTCCCACATGGCAATTGAATGAGGCATGTTGAAGAAGCTAGTTTGGGCACGATGCATGAGAAGGTTTGTGAACAAGCAAAAATAATCTGGATAGTTTGGATTGTAGTTGGTTGTGATGGTTCAACTCAGGGAATGACTGAAGCGCTGCTGGCATCACAGAAATTTTGAGGTCTAAAATGTGCCTCCTAAGGAATATAATAAAATAATAGTGGAAATAGTAAAATATGATTAGATTACATCATCAAATTTTTGAGGGAAAAAGGAAAACAAACTATTTTTTTCAACTCGTATTTTCAACTTATCTCCCTACAGTTTTGCTCAAATTTCGAGCGGGAGCACTCGTTGGATGCAAAATTTAATTCCTCATCCAAGAAGTACCCATGTTGCATACTTTATATGGACCCTATTACAGGAAAAATGAGAAATACATGAAACAATGTGATTGTAGTCACATTTTTCAAGTATTTCTCATTTTTCATGTATCAAGGCTCAATGAAAGTATGCAACATGGGTACTCCTTAGATGAGGAATTAAATTCTTCATCCAATGACTGCTCCTGCTAAAAATTTGAGTAAAACTATGGGGATATAAGTTGAAAATACGAGTTGAAAAAGTATATTTTATTATTTTATTATTTTTTAATATTTTTACCTTTTTACTCCAAAAATGGTGAATAATCCCCCATGGCTGACATCATCATCTTGCATCGTATTGGTTCTTATAAAGTTGAATTTGGTTGTACGTTTTTGCTTTGAGGCCCATTTGATCCAAATTTATGCAGGAAAAAAATAGAATACACATATAACCATAAATAAAAAGATGCAACATAAATAACACATCATTTCATTAATATCAAAGAACTTAAATTTGTTTACAGAAAGAATTGAAATAAACTAGCTAGGGCGTTGGTAGCTTATCTCTGAGAAGAGATGTGGTGGCTACAGGCCTCTGAATTGTGTTACAATGAGGCTTGAGGGCCTATTTATTACTGAGAAACAATGGAAAACACTAAATATCCAAAAACCTAACCCTAGGAGATGGAGTGCCAAACCTATGGGCCCCATTTGGGTAAATTGATACATCAACTTCCCAGGGACGTAACTTTGGCATACCATCTCTGTTTAACATGAAAAATACCTCATTAGAAATATCTATCCGAGGACTGCCAATTTTGATGTGAGAAACATCAAAGGAATCTCCATGTTGCTCCCGATTTTCCAAAAAATCGTCGTTTAGGGCCTCAAAACAGCTCTACAAGTTCAGGACCCGAAAAAACTGCTAAAAATAGTAAATTGTGCTACAATTAAGGGAAATGAAAAACTGAAAGAAAAAATGGTAGGGCCCCAAATGGAATAGTCGAGTGGCCACCAATATCCACCTGGATCATTCCTCCCCCATAAGGAATCAATGGTCCCCAATACATTGATTTCCTCCATCAGATCAGGAAACTTCTGTTGAACTTGGTCCCTGGTGAACCGCTTTCCTTGGTGCAAGAGTTGGCCAAATTTGACAACCCGATACAGTTGGATCTTCTGCTAGCGAGTGTTCTTGATTTTCATGTCCATGATACAATCTGTGGTGGCATGTTCCATGCAGTGTGGGTTTAAATCTATTGGTGTGAGTTGTTCTACAATGTCAGAGGTGTCCAGTAGAGGTGGGAGTAGGGTCAAAGGCGGTCCACATTGAATATTGGGTGCATACCAAGGAATGGTGGAATATCTAACTTGAAGGCATTGGCCCCTAGAGCCTTGGTGATGGTGTATGACACATATCAGAGTGGGCGAAGCTTGCGGTAGGGTCCAGCGAGGCGCTCCTTCTACAAATTTAGCCACACTTTGTCGCCCACCTGGAAGTTGTGTGGCACCTGATGTTGATCATGTCATTTCCTGTAATTAGCATTGGCTCTGTCTAATATGTCATGAAATTTTTGGTGGATGTGCTGAATGCACTCAATGAAGTTTCTTGATTTGTCAGTTTAGACTGGACATGAGCTGAATCAGCCTGAGCAACCGCAAATGACATGGCTATGTCAATGGGATATAGTGGCTGGAATCCAAAGACCACCTAAAAGGAGTTGTGGAGAGTGTTAGTCATCAGTATTTTTCACTATTTGTAGATGACTATAGAATGGTTCAATATTTATAAAAACAACATTCTTTGAATATTGTGAGTTTTAGAAATCTCACTGCCTTCATTATCCTTTTTCAAACTTTTTCACTATTCTATCAGCTTGCCATTCCATGATCACCCTGTCACTCCTAAGAACTCCTTATGGGATTTTACCTACCATTTTCAGCCTCCTTCTCTACCTATAACTTCATTATCCTATTTTCACTTGTCCATAACTCCACTTTCCCTCTAGGGTTTCCTATAGCTAACTTTTTCCCATGTTCCCCAAGTTCCTCAAGCATTGATGGTCTCAAAACTATCTTTGTAGGCTCTGTTAGCCCCCTATAAATTTTCGACTAGAAAACAGGGGGCTAAATGTTTTTGAGCCTTCAAGGAATGCATTTCCTTTAAAAACACATCATCCTTGAAGCCTTTTGCATAGTTCCCTGCCTTTGCCTATTTCCCTCTACTGTCATGAAGTCAATAAGCCTTGCTGAACGATAAAGTTTTGCTCAAAAGGCCTTATTTCGCTTCTTATATCTCTATATAATTCCCCCACTTTATCTTTTTCCCCTTTCCCCCTTATCGTTTCCCTTTAAATGGCCTTAAAATCCATTAAAATGGGCCAAAACCCACTTTTGACTTTATATTAAGGCCTAAGCCCCTTTCCCGCTAGCCCCGACCACTTCCCCACATGTGCCCTTAGCCTAGGACCAACGCTTAAGCCTTAAGTACTAATCGCGATCGGCTTAATCAATCGCATTCGTTCATCCGTATTTGAAATCAACGGTCAAGATTTGATCGCCCTCCGCCTCCGGCTGGGTCCCACCTCGTCCTGTTTCATTGCATTTCCGCCCATTTCCTGTGCATTTTGGGTTTTAACCTAAGTTCCATATTTGCATTAAAGTCTTACTTTGCACGTTCGTTTCGTCCGTTTTCAAATATCGTTCCGCTGCGTCAATCTCCGCCGTTGATCTTCGCTACTGGACCATGATCTAATGGTCTGCGCTGCATTTCAACCGCCAAACCCTCTTATTCATGGTTTCACCATTGCATTACATTTTTCCACCATTATTTAGTAAAAGGCCTCCATTCCGCCCCCGCCGCACTACCATTTCATCCATCCTTCCATTGCACCGACTTTCTTGGTCCAGTTGTGTTTTTCGCAGGGTATAGAATGCGGACACGCCTCCATAAATACACAGTATGGATACAGCGGCAAGTTTTTCACTGACAGAGGCATGGAAATTAATATGTGATAGGTTTATCTACATCAGCAGAATGTTTTCCTCCCAGAAAGGACGGGTTCTCCATAATGTTTTTATTCCATACCATGCTCTAGAGGAGATCTCCGCCCAGAATGCAGTCCAAGGATATCAAAGCATTTGTTGCTCAAGTATGACAGATCATTCCATTTTTTATTGCCATTTTGTTTATTCACCAAAGGTTCTACGAAGTACAGCAAACCAGAATGCATCAGAGACATACCTGGAATTAATGAAGCCTGACGAAGACCATTCTTTTCTCCAAAGTGTGCCAGAGATTAATGCTCAGAGTTTAAAACAGAATGGGCTTCGGCCCTCTCCTTCTTTTCTGAGTTTAATGTTACATTTAGTGTTCTACCTACCTCCTCTGCTTTTTTTCAGTTATAAAAACTATGAGAAAACTATTGTAAAGGTTGTTGATGAGATATCAGATAATTTCAAGCAGTTTCTCTTGAGATAAGTCTTCTATGTATAGTCGTAAGATAGGCTAAGGAAGATGTATTCAGACTGAATGACCAAGCTATTGGCTATGTTGTACCTGATTGGTGTTGATGTTTAATATGAGAAGCACATTTCATTGGATCATGATCTAAAGCTGCGGTGATGTTTTCCTATCTCTGTGTTTATTTCCATTACATTTCATTTCTTCTGGCTCGCATCAGAAATTTGGCATAAGATTCGCCCTTGTTAGGTGCCTTATGTTGCTGCTCTCCCATCCCTTTATGTTTTCTGTTGTATGTGCTATCTAATAATTAGTTTCGATTAATTTAACCAATGTAGTGGATGTCGTTTCCTGCTCTCTGATGTATGAATTAATGAATCTATTTCCTAGATGTTCTTGTGAGGATTTAATTGGATGAATTGGGAACACTGGGAGGACTGAACTTAGTCTCTACCTCACTAGGATATTTTTCACTCCATTTACCTTTCTAAGATCCCCTAAGTTACCTTTGAAAGTGGCCTTTGAGTATGTCCAAGCAGGTCTGGAGTTAAATTACCTCTGACCTGATCTATAGACAGAAAGTGGTGTCTTCTCCTCCTTCTCACTTTCTCTCCTTAATGTCCCATCTCACCCTCATCTTTTAGGATCCAAGGCTTTAGATGACTAGCCCAACTGAAAGCTTTCATATTGACAGCAAGTAAATCCTTTTTTGACTCCATTGCCCAATGGACTTGGTATTCCCTGGACTATTTCTCCTTTGCCTAAATTCCTCTTTGCCCAGCCTTGTCTCATGTTGAACCCTTCCTTCTTGATTCCCAACAACCAAGCTCATAATCAAACAAACGAACACCGTGCATATAACTAGCCTAACATCTTGAACTTTGAGCTTCAAAGACATATACCTTTGACTCCCATAGAGAGATCCCTCTCTGGACCTAGGAAGGCTAGATCCTAAGGTCTGAAAGTGGTTCTGATGCTGTCTCATCTTTTGGTCTTACCAACCTGGCCAAAACATGGGAACCCCAACATAATGGAGACTCTGCTGGGGAATTTCTGAGTATTTCACATCCTACTACATCACAAAGCCTCAAAAAACCTAGAATCTCTGGTTAGGTTGGTAGTAAAATACTTACACTCACATTCCACTTACCTCTTGTGTGTTTTACCCCATACTCTTAGAAAGAGCCTAGAAAGGGCTAGGTAGCCTCCAGATCTCACACTCTTCCGGAGGCGACATATATGGTAAATGCCCTCCCAATCAATCTCTGGTTAGAGTTTGTTGTGTTTTCGGGATATCCTTGAAAGGGATATTTCACGAGCACTGTGGTGGATAGTGTACCCCCCTAGAAACATCCTAAACTTTCCACCTAGCGACTCCATAATTCCTAAACAATTTAAAGACTCCACTGGTGATCAGTAGGCCTGCTGATTATCTTGGTTTCACATAAGACTCCACTGGGAGACCAGCCTCCAAAACAACATCGACCACGATAGAAGTAACAAGCAGGGTTAAGCTGCTAGATCAGAAAACAACATTCTAGCTTCTAGAACCATTCATACAAGAGCTTACCCTAACCCAGACCCACCTAAAATATTTGACAATCCTGAGAGCATCCTCAAGGGAGCTCCTACACCTGAAAGATCAACTATTTCCAAACACATCCATAGAGCTAATTTTGCACCAGAAGATCTGACAGCTCTCTCACATTTTCACCTTGACCTAGACCAGCCAAACAACTTATCTAGAACTAGGTCATTTAGTAGTTTATACCAGCCAGAGTCTGAGCTTCCTGATTCACCACAGCAAGGTGGCAGACACCTTGGGAATAGATAGACCCCTCCATCTACACCTCCTGATTTACATTTCATACAAAACTTAGGGCTCAGTCACCCTAGGTCTGCTCACCAGTCCTCTGCTGGTCATAGTATCCCTGTCATCCATATACCAGTTGCCCAAGCCAACCCTTTAACTCATCAAAACATAATCATGGCAGCTTGGTATGCACCTCTGGTTTTACCTTAGCCTCTAGTACCCTTACCTAATGATTATCAGTCAAAAATCCCACACTTCACCATAGAGGAATCCATCACAGCCCAACAACACATAGATAAAATGGAAGATTATTTTGACTACATGGAAATTGATGATGATACTGTCAAAATGAGGATCTTTTCCCAAAGCGTAGGGGGTGATGTGAAGAAATGGTTTAAGGGCTTGCCTCCAGGTAGCGTCAATGATCTTTCGATCTTGTATCAGACTTTCATAAACAAATGGGAAACTAGGGCAAACCCTCGCCAGCTCCTGGCAGAATACATGACCCTTAAAAGAAATGTAGGAGAGAGTGTTCACGATTACACAACAATATTCAACAGCATTTATAATGCTCTCCCTCCACATATGAAACCTCCACAAGGCGTGGCCCTAGGAAAATACCCTGAGGGTTTTGATGCTAACATGGCCTACGAGCTTAGAGATAAGGAATACAACACATTGGAGGACATGTAGAAAGGAGCAGTGAATATAGAATCCAACCTGATTGAGAAAAGAGTAAGGCTGAAATCCGAGAGAAGGGTAACATATAGAGATGACAATGTAGCTTCCACATCTGACCAAAATTATGATAAGCTGTCTAAAAAGGTGGAAAGGTTACAAAAAATGATGGAAAAAATGGTTGTCACAGTCAGTAATCAGAACAGAAACCAAAATCAGAACCAGAACTTTAGGAGAAACAATAACACTCCCAACAGACAAAAAGAGTCAGATCAACAAGTTATTCCCCCATTCCAAAACTTTCTTGATGAAGATGAGGGAATCATAGAAGAGTCTGAGGGAAACACAATTAATATGTTTGAAACAGAAGGTTCAATCCATAACTGTTATTCAGAAGAAGACCAGCCTTCACCCTCTGGTTGGGAAGAGGAATGGTTGGAATCTGAAGATTACAGATTAGGATTTGAAAATGCCATGATGCAAGTCAGAGAAAAATATGAGCTTAGGAGCAAAAAGAGCCAAGACACCCCCAAAACTAAAACTCCTGAGGTCACTATCAAGAAAAGGCCTGAGAAATATTCTAAAGCAGCTGCTGAAAGTACCAAATCAGCAACTGAGGGTTCTGGGAAGAACGAAGAAAAGGACAACCAAAACACAGAAAAACAAAACCAACCCACTAGCAGTACTAGCACTTCAGTTAGTACACCTAATACGACAGTTCCTAACACTGTAAAAGTGAGAATCAACACACTGATTCGGTCACCAAGGAGGTGGCTAATAAAGCAGAGTTGAACATTCCAAAGAGTCAGTCCACTTTCAATCTGGAAAGCGAGATTGCAAAAATTAAAATCTTTGTTCCACTTTCTGAGCTGGCCACTCAGGATGTATATAAAGGCCAAATTTTGAAAGCCTTGAATTTAGGGGAAAACAATGATACTGTAAATCTAAATGACGACCAACCTGCCCTCCTATTTGGTCCAAATATTGAGGGAAAGTTTCAAGAGGGGGTAGTACCACCTTTTTATATCAGTCTGAATATCCACGATAAGATTCTTCACAATGCAATGCATGACTCTGGAGCATCTCACAACTTAATGCCCAAGGTAGTTATGGAAAAACTAGGTCAAGAGATAACCCACCCTTACAAAGATCTGTATTCATTTGATTCCAGCAGAGTAAAATGCCTTGGCTTAATTAAAGACTTATGTGTGAGTTTGACCCAGATCCCTGCTAAATGTATGGTCATGGATGTTGTGGTGGCAGATGTGCCACCCAAGTATGGCATGTTATTATCAAGATCATGGGGAGCCAAACTGCAAGGAACAATGCAGATGGATGGCTCATATGCCACTATCCCTATATTCGGCCAACTTAGAAGACTGTTTAGGGAGTCCCAAATGAAATTCCTAGTCAGCAGCCCCGAGAAGCCCGAAAACTCCCCTTTATACTCCATGCATACAGATCTGGATTCATTCATCCTGTACAATGACCAATCCGTAGGAGAACCAGGATCATAAAACAAAGTAGCAAACAATGACACTAAGCCCATGGTCTTTAACATAATGGCTACCCTAGACTTAGAAGGAAATGATGAAGAAAACCATGGGGAGGATACTAAAAACGAAACTCTGAGTGAAACAGAAACAGAAAACGAACAGCAACCTGTCCACCAGCTGAATGATTCACAAACCAGAACCGAACCCAACCCGCAACATAATGGCGAACCCCTGTGGGAGATGAATTTCGATGGGTCTTGTACTAGGAAAAACGCTGGAGCAGGGGTGTGGTTACGTAACACAGAAGGTAATTACGCAGAGAGTCATGCTGTCAATTTTCATTTCAAATGTACAAACAACATTGCAAAGTATGAGGCTCTTATCCTTAGTCTAAATCTGTTGAAAAATTTAGGAGCCCGCAAGATAACTGTGCGAGGAGACTCAGAGTTGGTTATCAAACAATTGAATGGTGAATACACAGCAAAACACCCTAGATTGAGGACATATAGGAACGACGCCATGGACATACTAAAAACATTTGTAGAATACGACTTGGTGTTTGTCCCTAGGATTCAAAAAGTTATTGCTAACGGATTAGCTTGTCTGGCTAGTTCACATCCTAAGACTCCCCCTGACCAAAAAATCATCATTCAGACCAATTTCAGACCTGCAGTGCCAGACAACGAAAAATACTAGCAGGTATTTGAAGGAGACAAACAGATTGAATATTTTCTGGTGGGCAGAAATGAGTTTGAATTTTCTGATTCAAAATCAAAATCTGATGACAGCTGCCCAAGTGAGGATCCCCCAGATGAACAAGCAACACCCTGTAACATAGAGATAAACACCCTGAATGAAGAAATTGGAATTCCAACCGAAAAATGTGAAAACGCAGATTGCGAAGAGATAGAGGTGTTGCAGGCCAAAGATCAGAATATACCCAGAGGCCTGGCACCCTTAGAAGACCTTTTTGACTTTGATGATGTAGAAAAAAATCCTACTATAGAACATGCAGACTCTGATGTGGAATAATGCAACATAGGCGCTGAAGATAAACCCAAGATGATTAAACTGGCTAATTCTTTACCTGCAGACATGAAGAAAAAATATATTGACCTGTTTAAGGAATTCATTGATGTGTTTGCATGGAGCTACGAAGACTTAAAGGCCTACGACACCAACATCATACAACACAAGATACCCTTGAAGGAAAATCAGAAGCCTTTCAGACAAAAACTCCGCAGAATTAATCCAAAACAATTGCCTGCAGTTGAAAAGGAGATTAAAAAGATGTGTGAGGCAGGCATAATATTTCCTGTAAGGTTCTCTGATTGGGTATCGAATTTAGTGGTTCTGAGAAAGAAAACAGGGGAAATCAGACTATGTATAGACTTCAGCGATCTTAATAGAACCTCACTGAAAGATAATTACCCTTTGCCTAGGATGGAACACATCCTACAGAAAGTAGTGGGCTCTAAGAGAATATCCCTACTAGATTGCTCTTCAGGTTATAACCAAGTGTTAGTACTCCCAGAAGATCAACTCAAAACAGCTTTCACCACTCCATGGGGCACCTTCATGTATGTGAAAATGCCTTTTGGATTGATGAATGCTGGAGCAACCTTCCAGAGAGCAATGGATATAGCTTTCTCAGACAAGATAGGGCACTTCATAGTTATCTACTTGGATGACTTGAAAGTCTATTCTAAAACCGAGGAAGAACACCTCAATCATTTGAGGAAGGTTTTCGAAAAATGTAGAAGGTATGGTCTGTCATTAAATCCTAAGAAAACTATTTTTGGGCTGCAAGAAGGTAAACTTCTTGGCCACATTGTATCTGAGAAGGGATTAGAATAGACCCACAGAGAGTTGAGGGGATACTTCAGATCACACACCCAAGGAACATCAAATAATTACAGTCCTTCATTGGCAATATTAACTTCCTTAGGAGGTTTATCCCAAACTTAGCGGAACACCTTAGGACTATGACCAACATGCTGAAAAAGGGTATGGGAGTTAAATGGATTGTGGGAGCTAAACAATCGTTTGAATCTATAAAAATTGCACTTACTCAAGCTCTTGTTCTGATTAGCCCTAACTTCTCAAGGGACTTCATGATATTCTCATTTGCCTCTGAGCACACAATAGCTGCAGTCTTGCTGCAGAAAAATTAAAAAGGTAATGAATAGCCTATATCTTTTTTCAGAAAAGCACTCAAGATGCACCCTTGAAATACAACATAATGGAAAAATAGGCCTACGCTCTGGTCAAGGCCTTAAAAGACTTTAGGGTGTACATTTTTCATTCCCACACCATAGCCTACGTGCCCAGCATAGTGGTCAAAGATATCCTGTCCCAAGACCCTGATGGGAAAAGGGGCAAATGGATTGCTACAATCCTGGAATACGACCTTGAAATAAAACCCACCAAGCTGATCAAAGGTCAAGGCCTGGCCCAATTAATGGCTGAATCCAATTTGCAGGCCCTTGATATTAACATGATAAATGCCTTAGATGAGCAGGAAGGATTGCCCGACCCCACTGTTGAGGAGAAGTTTCAGAACTCTCCTTGGTACTCTGATATCCTTTACGTGCTCACAAATTTTAATGCTCCTCCAGAACTGTCCAGAACCAAGGCCAGATTCATGAAACTAAAAGCTAGAAACTACTTCACTTTGAATGAAAATCTATACTGGAAAAATCCAAATGGCTGAAATGCTTACCTGAACCTGAAGCTGAAATAATTAAACAAGAATTCCATGTCGAGGAGTGTGGAGGCCACCTGAGTTGGAAAGCCACTGCAAACAAGATACTCAGGGCTGGCTATTATTGGCCCACACTCTTCAATGATGTCCATAAAATGGTAACTGCCTGTCATAAATTCAAAATCTTTGAAGGCAGAAGAAAGCTCGTCCCCCTCCCTTTACAACCCATCACTGTGGAAGGTCCTTTCATGCAATGGGGCCTAGATTTCATAGGGGAAATCCATCCTCCTTCTGCTGGACAACACAAATTGATCCTGACCAACACAGACTAATTTACTAAGTGGATAGAGGCCATACCTACTAGGAATGCCACAGATTCATTCATCATTAGGTTCCTAGAAGGACATATCCTCTCTCGTTTTGGTTGCCCAAGGAAAATAATCACCGATAATGCAGCTGCTTTTGGATCCAAGAAAATGATTGATTTTTGTCATAGGTATGGAATAACACTCGGTCATTCAACTGCCTATTACCCTCAAGGTAATGGCCTAGCTGAATCATCTAATAAAATCCTGGTGATCATCGTCAAGAAGCTGTTGGAAGAGAACAAGAAATCATGGCACAACAAGTTGGCACATGCTTTGTGGGTTGACAGGCTTACAACGAAGAAATCTATTGGCATGTCACCATTCCAGCTGGTTTATGGGACAGAAGAAATCTTCCCCACGAGTCTTGGGATACCAGTGATCAGGTTAGTTCAGGAGATAAAATCAGAAGAAGACAGTATGGTGAGGAGAATAAGTGAGATAATTCATCTTCAGCAAACAAGGGAAGAGGTATACAGCCGATCTGTCAAAGTTCAGGAAAACATGAAGAGACTGTTCGACAAAAGAACCAAAGCTTCCGATTTCAAAATTGGTGAGAAGGTTCTGAAGTGGGATTCAAGAAGAGAGGATAAAGGAAAGCACGGAAATTTTGACAGTTTGTGGCAAGGTCCATATATCATCCAAGCCACTGTGGGTCCTAATGCATTTTTCTTGAAATAACTTGATGGTACAGAGCTGTTTGGGGGTCCTGTCAATGGCAGGATGCTCAAACATTATTTCTGCTGATTTAAATTTCCATTTTTACTTCCATTGTACATACCATTGCAGTTTTGTTTGGTTTCAAGAAAGGAGGAAAATGTTCCAAAAAAAAAAAAAAGAGAGAAAAGAAAAGAAAAAGGAGCGGTTCAGACATGCCCAAAACATGAACCTCAAAGACACAAAGGAGTTGGTCCTAACATGCTCAAAATCGGGGCCAGCCATAAAGAAAAAGAAATCAGCTCTGACATGCCCAAAACCAGAGCTGAAACAGAAAAGGAAGTGACTCTAATATGCTTAAAACCTGAGTCACAAAGGAAGAAGGATGCTTCAAGAGTTCAGATTTCAAGCCTTCAAAGTTTTGCATCAAATTTTCTGCAAGTTTCAGTCCATGAGCAGTTTTGTCTTCATGTCATGGTCCACAGCGAGCCAAACATTCTAATCCTGGCTTAGCTGTATTTCAATTTCTGTCGTAGAATATAGAGAAGAAATCTGCTAGACATTTTAATCCCTACAGATAGTAGATTAGGTAGAGAAACATATGAGACCAACAGTCTAATCTGGTCTCATGGAGCAATAAGGGTAGATGTCGAATAGGTTTATTTTCTGTTGAAAAAATAAATGATGTAAAGGGTCTGCTAGTTCAAATGCGCCCTAGAAGAACAATGCTAGGATTGTAGGATGGGTAGGTAGACTGTTAAAGAATGCTTCTACTGATCTATCATATTTGTGGCAGCTGAAAATCTAAGAATAAGGGTGGCTTAAGCAGCAGGCATCTGGCCTACACCAAAGATCAATTTCTGAATTCTTGACTCCTTCAAGAAGAAGCCATCCCCATGTGGAGCCACTGTTAGCCCCCCTATAAATTTTCGACAAGAAAACAGGGGGCTAAATGTTTTTGAGCCTTCAAGGAATGCATTTCCTTTGAAAACACATCATCCTTGAAGCCTTTTGCATAGTTCCCTACCTTTGTCTGTTTCCCTCTAATGTCATGAAGTCAATAAGCCTTGCTAAATGATAATTTTTTGCTCAAAAGGCCTTATTTCGCCCCTTATATCTCTGCAGAATTCCCCCACTTTATCTTTTTCCCCTTTTCCCCCTTATCGTTTCCCTTTAAATGGCCTTAAAATCCATTAAAATGGGCCAAAACCCACTTTTGAATTTATATTAAGGCCTAAGCCCCTTTCCCGCTAGCCCCGACCACTTCCCCACATGTGCCCTTAGCCTAGGACCAACGCTTAAGCCTTAAGTGCTAATCGCATCGGAAGACCGAAGCGGAACGTTAAATCCTGTGTAAACACCGAAAAGTTCCAATGCAATTGTTTTATTATACAAGTCCGCCGCTATTGTTCTGAGCCGTTGATCTGGTCCCCAGATCCAATGGCCAGCGCTCAATCGCGCTCCCCGCCCATTCGCAATCTTAATTTCCAGACGCGCGACCCTTCGCATCCCCCGATTGCGATCTCCCGATTGCTCCTCCGTCGTCGATCTGCCTCCGAATCAGACGGTTGGCGCTTCATCACACCCCGCCAGTCGCCTCGCATTCCCTCTTCCGCATCCGTCAATCGCGATTCCCTGATCCCATCCTGACCGTCCATCCTCCCCTCGATCCAATGGTCATCGCTCACTCTGCCCAATCGCAATCGGAAGTTTCGATGTGTGCCACCCCTGTCCCCCCTCCGATTGTGATTTCCTGATTCAATCACAGCCGTTAATCCATATTTGAAATCAACGGTCAAGATTTGACCGCCCTCCGCCTCCGGCTGGGTCCCACCTCGTCCTGTTTCATTGCATTTCCACCCATTTCCTGTGCATTTTTGGTTTTAACCTAAGTTCCATATTTGCATTAAAGTCTTACGTTGCACGTTCGTTTCGTTCGTTTTCATATATCGTTCCGCTGCGTCAATTTCCGCCGTTGATCTTCGCTCTCGGACCATGATCTAATGGTCTGCGCTACATTTCAACCGCCAAACCCTATTATTCATGGTTTCACCATTGTGTTACATTTTGCCACCATTATTTAGTAAAAGGCCCCCATTTTTCCCCCGCCGCACTACCATTTCATCCATCCTTCCATTGCACCGACTTTCTTGGTTCAGTTGCGTGTTCCGCAGGGTACAAAAGGCGGACACGCCTCCATAAATACGCAGTATGGATACAGTGGCAAGGTTTTCACTGACAGAGGCGTGGAAATTAATATGTGACAGATTTCTCTACATCAGCAGAATGTTTTCCTCCCAAAAAGGATGGGTTGTCCATACTGTTTTTATTCCATATCGTGCTCCAGAGGAGATCTCCGCCCAGAACGCAGTCCAAGGATATCAGAGCATTTGTTGCTCAAGTATGGTTCATTACATTTATATACCAGCCCACGTTTACTTGGGGTGCCTCGGTACGTTAAACGAGAATGCATGGAGACGCCCACCGGAATTAATGAAGCTTGACGAAGACCATTCTTTTCTCCAAAGTGTGTCAGAGATTAATGCTCAAAGTTTAAAACAGAATGGGCTTCGACCCTCTCCTTCTTTTCTGAGTTTAATGTTATATTTAGTGTTCTACCTACCTCCTCTGCTTTTTTTCAGTTATAAAAACTATGAGAAAACCATTGTATAGGTTGTTGATGAGATATCAGAGAATTGCAAGCAGTTTCTATTGAGATAAGTCTTCTGTGTATAGTCATAAGATAGGCTGAGGAAGATGTATTTAGACTAAATGATCAAGCTATTGGCTATGTTGTACCTGATTGGTGTTGATGTTTAATATGATAAGCACATTTCATTGGATCCTAATCTAAAGCTGCGGTGATTTTTTCCTATCTCAGTGTTTACTTCCATTACATTTCATTTCTTCTGGCTTGCATCAGAAATTTGGCATAAGATTCGCCCTTGTTAGGTGCCTTATGTTGCTGATATCCCAGCCCTTTATGTTTTCTACTGTATGTGCTATCTAAGAATTAGTTTCGATTAATTTAACCAATGTAGTGGATGTCGTTGCCTACTCTCTGATGTATGAATTAATGAATCTATTTCCTAGATGTTCTTGTGAGGATTTAATTGGATGAATTGGGAACACTGGGAGGACTCAACTTAGTCTCTACCTCACTAGGATCTTTTTCACTCAAGTTACCTTTCTAAGATCCCTTAAGTTACCTTTGAGAGTGGCCTTTAAGTATGTCCAAGCAGGTCTAGAGTTAAATGACATCTAACTTGATCTATAGACAGAAAGTGGTGTCTTCTCCTCCTTCTCACTTTCTCTCCTCAATGTTCCATCTCACCCTCATCTTTTAGGATCCAAGGCTTTAAATGACTAGCCCAACTGAAAGCTTGCATATTGACAACAAGTGAATCCTTTCTTGACTCCATTGCCCAATGGACTTGGTATTCCCTGGAATATTTCTCCTTTGCCTAAATTCCTCTTTGCCCAGCCTTGTCTCATGCTGAACCCTTCCTTCCTGATTCCCAACAACCAAGCTCATAATCAAACAAACAAACACCGTGCATATAACTAGCCTAACATCTTGAAATTTGAGCTTCAAAGACATATACCTTTGACTCCCATAGAGAGATCCCTCTCTGGACCTAAGAGGGCTAGATCCTAAGGTCTGAAAGTAGTTCTGATGTTGTCTCATCTTTTGGTCTTACCAACCTGGCCAAAACATGGGAACCCCAACAGGCTCTTTAGATTAATCAAGTACATTTGATTTTGGATCTTCAATACAACACTTTGACAAGTACTATGTTTTCACTTAAAGGTATCCTAGCCAAGTTTTAGTCAAGGTCAGGTCAAAGAAACCTCCCACCAGGTCAATTAGGGTTTCACATGTTTTAACGTCATCATTGGTGTTCCAAACACTGCTTTTCCTTAGCTAGAAGCTGGCTCATATGTAATAGAAGGTCAACACATAGTTATTCAAGAAAGACCTAAAGAGTTTCCAAATAACACTATCCTTTATTTTAGAGTCTGCATATGAGGAAATGGACAAACTTTGGCACTTCTGTAGGAGTTTTGAAAGGTCCATCAGTAGAAAGTACTAGTAAGGTAGGTGGTCTATTCCTAAATGAAGAAAAATTGCAGCAAGGAGAAGAGGAGACACTTTTTCTTATAGATGACTAGGGTTTTTGAGCTTAATGGTCCAGCAGAGTTCCAAACAGTGATAAATGGCAGAAATGACTTGGAGGAAGCACTAAACCCTAATTTCCTCTTCCACTAGGCTAGGGTTTACTATGGAAAAGAGGAATAGGAGCAGAATATCCCTATGGTAAGTCATATCAGCAATCATGAAGCCATACCAACTCCTAATCATCATGCCTCCATCATTTTCCAAGAATTCATTCCAAGAGCCAAGCCATTTGTCACTCATAGGGCCAATTTTTCTTCAAACTATGTTTCTGACCAAACATTGATGAATTTGACAAAAGTGAGAGAGGTTTTTGTCCATCATAGGTCCAAGAAGAAACACATCCTTCATAATTTATACAAGTGTCATATTTTTAGAGAAATGTCAAAAATACAGGTGTCAAGGGAGAATTGTTGCACTTCTGGAGTGATCTTGGGAAAATAAAGTTTTCTCATAGCTAGAGTGTCCAAATTAATTTCTTGATGCCTCCAATGACAACTAGACTGGAATATATTTCCAATGAGCTATCATGAGCTCAATTTGGATTTGAGGAAGGCCTCTAAAAGCTTCCTGCACTAGCACTCTGCATTTTTGCACCATCATTCAGCACTTTTTGACCAGTCTTGGGAGAATCAACTTTTGATAGCTCAAATCAACTCCAATAAAAAACAAAAAGGTATATTTGGAAAGAATATGGGATAAAATTTCCAATGAGCTATCATGGACCTAATTTGGACACCGGGAAGGCTTCCAAATGCCCTCTGCAAAAAAGTGCTACGCGCCTGGGATTGAGCGTTGTGCCCTCAACTTAGGCGTTGCGACCTTGGTCAGGAGGGTCCTCTAAGTGATTTAAACACTCAAATCACTCCTGATCACCTCCAAATATTTTCCAGAGGTCTTCTAAGCACATCAAGGAGCAAGTACATATTATACACTCATCTTTGAGCATTTTTTATGATTTTTACTTAAAATAAGTTGAAACCCTCAGAAGAAGCCCTAGGTTTGAGCTTGAAATCACTGTTTAAACATTTCTTCATCTGCCTACAAAGAATTCAGTGATAGACAGAGTTATTACACTATTTGGAGGTTGTTCGTTCACCTAAACTATCCCTACACCCATCCCATTCATAACACCCAGTCCCTCCACTTGCAAAGGCTGACATTCCATTGCCATCCTTCATCTCAATATGACATCAGCCCAAAGGTGTTTCAAAATGGAGTTTAAATATATCAGCAGAGGGTTGTCAGTGATTTGTTAGCCTCCCACTCATTCTCATACACCTATACCTTCATCTTCTCATCCTCACATTCCTCCTTCACCATCACACCCCACTACTCATGCATCGCCATCCACTCACATACCCTCACCTCATGATGATCCTCCTTCATCACCCTCTCACAATCACCATCATCTCATGGTACTAGTGCATCAAACAGTGAGGAAGATGGCAAGGAAGAATCAAACAATGAGGAAGAAATGAGTGAGGAAAATTTCAATAAGCAAGATACCAATGAGGAAGAAAACAATGAAGAATAAATCAGTGGGGGAAAGAGTAGTGAGGGCAGTGAGGTACATATCAGTGAAGTAGATGGAAATGAGGCAGGGAGTAGTAAGAATGATGGTAGTGGGTCAAAGAGCAATGATGCAAGTGGCAGTGAGAAAGATGGCACTGAGATGGCTCACATTCAACCTTTTCCTTTAACCTACTAGAGGGGAAATAAGCATGTGTTTTTTTTCCCTTAAGAGGCAAGGGGCCATGCCTTCTATATCAACCAAGCAACTTGCCAAAGGTAAGGAAAGGGTCATTGATGAAGAAGAGGAAGAACAACTTCCTAGGAAAAGGCCAAGGATAATTGGATTAAAGAAAGCCTTAGCCAAAGAAAAGGAGGCAAAAGACAAAGAAAAACTTGACATTCTTGCTGATGCATCCCTAGAATCATCCCAAACATGATCAACAAGAAAAATCCAAGTTTTGACGCATTTTTGAGGATTTTGAATTTTTAATTGTTTTGAAGGGATAAGCGCGCAGTACCACTGGCACTGTGCTCTTTTTTGGGGTACCCATTGGAGGAAAAATTTACATTTTCAGAATCCTTAGGCCAAGGAAATCACCCTCACAAAGTTTCAGCTCATTTGGAGCAAAACTAGTACTCCAAAAGTGCCAAAAACATGCAAAAAATCAACTTTCTTCCCTAATTTTAGAGTTGGCGCTGCGCCCTGAGAAGTCTTAGTATATTTGATTTTTGAGAAGGTAAATTGGCACCCAATTGAAAACTAAAGGTATATTTGGAAAGTAGACAGGATATCCTTTCCAATGAGCTACCATGGAGCTCATTTGGAAATTGGGAAGGCCTCCAAATCTCTGCTACAGAAGGACCAGTTTTCCTAGTGTTGGCGCTGCACCCTTGCCAGAAAGTCAAAAAAATACACTTGGAGTTAATGATAAAGATATTTTGAGGGTTTTTGAGGAAAATCACTCCAAAGTTAGCTGAGGAGTTATGTTAGCATTTATTTTTACAGTTATTAAGTTAGGATATTTGTGCCTTGAGCCTTGCATGGTCTCATAGGACAAATTGGCATTTATGAGTAGTTAATGACATTTTGAAGCCATAGCTAGGGTTTTGGTGCTCCTTTTCAAGTTAAATACTGCATGGAGACCTCATTGTAGTGGTTGGTTGTTAGTATTTTGCTGAGCTAGATATCTCATAGACTTGGAGTTGGAAGGAAGTTTGGCTTTGGAGCTTTGTAACATGCTTTTGGATTGAATATCAATGGGCCAAGCACATTTACTAGATACATGAACTTTATCAATGATGATGCTTTTCCTGTCTTACATTTTTCTCCTTATTTTCTCATATTTTTCACTAATTTCTCTTATGGCAGAGCAGAAATATTAGCTTAAGATTTGTTGTTGAAGGCACCTTTAGTTTGTCTAATTCTTGCCATTTAAATGTTTTCTTCTACTAGGTTTGATTAAAGAATTCTTAGATGTTCTTCAATTTCACTGAAATGATATCTTAAATGCTCTCTTTGTCTGAAAGTAATACTTATAGAATTCGTAACTGCTCTCTAGAGTTACTTGATTGTTGTTTTTAGGTCTGTCTAGTGAAGTCTAGTTGAATAATTCTTAACTGCTCTTAAGTCTTACTAAACTATAGTCTTGAAAGCTTTCCTTGTTTGAAGTCTAGGTAAAGGATTCTTGATTTCCATTTAGTTTTTCTTAATTCATAAATTACTATCATCCCATACTCATTTTATCTAAAGGATCCATTTGGCTTTGTTAACTTGCCCTATAAAACACCCTTTACCTATTGTTGCACGTTTTAAGACCTTTTGCAGACCCCATAGCCCACTGGTTTGTATTTCTCTTACCCTATATGTTCTTCTTGAAAACCTACCCAACCAATCAAAACAAACAAACAAACCCTAATCATTATAACTAGCCTAAAATCAGACCCTAAAATCAATCAAGTTTACATCTTTTACACAATTATAGAGAGAGCCCTCTCTAAGTCCAGGAAGGATAGGTCCTAGGACTCCAAATTTGTTTTGATGTTACCCTTGTACATTTGGTCTTGCCAGTCTGACAAATTACAGGGACCTAACATAATGGCCACTCCACTGGGGATATGAGTAAGTAACAAGCTTAGACATTCCTTAAGAACTCACAAATTCCCTGTCAAAACTTAGACAAATCAATTGTTAGCCAAGAGTTATATCTGGTTGATTCATCATACTAGCACCATGGTGACCATAATGGAGAATACTTACTGAAAAGCTTAGTGTTACATAAAGAACTCAGAAAACCCAAAAATATCTTTACATTGGTATCTAATTGTTGATGGTGGACAACAACCAGCCTCAAAATAGTTGAAATCATCCATCTGGTGACTCCACAACTCTCAATAGACTTGAAGACTCCACTGGTAGAAGACTCCAGACTAGTTAAAGAGATGTAGTGATCCATTTTCTCTAACTGATTGAAAAATATGATTCCAAGGATACAACGCAGGTATGCTCCACTGAACATAGATCATATTCCAGGATTCCCCCACAATATGCCTCAAATAAATTGGGACACAAACCTACCTATATTTCAAGATGAAAAGTCTGATGACCCCTTGTTACAGCTCATCAAATTTCATATACATACATGGAGGTTAAAAATTGAATGGCATGAGGACTACCTCATGAAGTTGTTCATGCTAACATTAGAAGGGAAGGCAAGGGAATGGTATGAGGGTCTAAAACCTGGTAGTTTGTTTTCCTTAAAAGATCTCCACAAGGTATTTTATGAGCATTATAAAGAAAATTCTCCATTCTTATCATTGGCTGAAAATTGTTGTGATCAATCTCAGGATATCATGCAATACCTTGCATATAATGATGAAAATTTAGGAAATTTTCATCCTGAAGATCTCTTAGCAGCAATTCATGAATTTCATTCTCAAATAAATAGTCATAAAAACCAAGAAGAGTTGGTTGAGGATGAAAACAATCAAGGAATGGAAGAAAACCCACAGGATCTCTCTGAAGGGACAAGTGATGATTCACCATCTATTCTATGTGAGGTTCAAGAATACCTTCAGCGTTATGACCACCATTCACAAGAAAAATAAAACCATTGTGTTTCAACCCCAGGAAAAGAAGAATCTATTGGCCATAGGCACTCCCCTTCTAATCCCAACTATCATAGATCAGAAAATGGATTTGTAGATAAATTCGAGGAGAAACAATATGATAATATAATATGTATGAGTGGTGACCCTACTTATAATGATTATCTTCCAAAGTTTGATCAGTATGATGATAATTATGTTCTCCAAACAGAAGCTAACCTTGCAGAGCAATCAATAGTTGGTCTGTGGGAGGAATGCTCTAAAGAATCAGCCAGGGAAGAAATGAATGACACAAACCCTTTTTTAGAGCCAAAATTTCTCCCCCTAAGCCACCTTGAAAATACAAAATCTGAAACAGATGAGGATTCCACACATTTGGTTTCTTTACCCTTATTCTTTAAGTCATTTCAAATCATGAAGGGAAATTGGCATCCTGAGGATCTCTCAGAGGAAATTCATGAATTTCAACCTCAAGTTAACTATCATGACAATCAGGAAAAGTTGGTTGAGAATTAAAACAATAAGGAAATAAAAGAAAATCCACAAGATCCCTCCGAAAAGACAAATGATGGTTCATATGATCTCTTGTGTGAGGCTCAATAAGACATCCAACCTCAAAATCAACCTTCACAAGAGAAAGAGAACTACTGTAGTTCTATCCAAAGAAAGAGAAAAATCCCTCCTCTTTTAACTGAAGAGGAAATCAATCATATTCTAAAAATGCAGCTAGCCTCTAAACCTTCATGTAAACAAAACCTTTCTATTTTTTCTCCTACTGATTTATGTCTTACAGTCTTTCCTCGTGAAGAAACTAAGGAAAATATTGATTCTAAGGATATACTACCTCTTCTAGAAGACCTATTGCCAAAGGATGCTCTTAATAATGTCTGTAAGACAGAATTCGGTCCACTCAATCAAGGCATATCAAGTTTTCTCAAAAACAAAATAGCAGTACATTATGGGGCTGCCAAATCAGGTCATCATGAAGAAGAGGTGGAGTTTCTTTCCCAAAAAAATCCCAAGCTTAGCCAAGTGGAGGAAGGAGTAGTCCTGGATGAAGATTATTTCTCAATTCCTCTAGGCTAGTTATTATTCAAAGACCCCTTTGTTGTTTTTCTAGAGACGTTTGAAAAGGGAGTAAAATAGGCCAGAAGCAGTTTGTTGCATGGTTTAAAGAAAATTTAGGCATTGCTATTAAAAAACAAGTAAGGTGGGAGTGGCCTTTTTATTTTTTCATCACACTCAAAGAGCTGAACAAATATTGCTCATGGAATCATCTACTTGATTGGTTATATTGGAAAAGGGAGTTCACAAATTGAATATATATCATATGCAAGTTATATTAGGATAGATGGGTATGCAAATAAGCTCAGCACTATGAGCATCTTTCTAGTTTTTAGTCTTAGAATGTTGATCTAAAAAAGGCACAAAAACAAAGAAAAGAAGAAAAAGAGGGCAGGAAAAAAGAAGAGGTACAACCCCATACCAAAAAAGAGTATTGCTAAAAGTGTGCAAGCCTAAATGCCACTGCTTTTGAAGAAAATAAAATCTTGTTCAGTCATTTAGCCTCATCATGATTGAACGTGTTTTAAAATTTTGTTGATAGGTTAGTGAAAGAAGATTTTCCAAACCATGTAAAATTGGCTTATCAGTAGATTAGATTAGGAAAAGATATTTGGTTTCAATGCTCAAATATGAACCAAAAGAGAAAGAGAGGGATAGGTAACAATTTCCAAATTATTAGCCCTCAAGTTTCTAGTTTCACTTGTACAAAAATAAATTCTGTGTGCAACTTGTCCAAAATGCCATAGCCCATGAAAAATTAGATTGCTTAACCTTGGTTTTATCATGTTTTAAATTTCATGTTAGCAGGTTAGAGAATGAAAATCTGTTAAATAGATTAACCTTGACAAATAAGTAGAGAAGGTAGAGAATAAAAGATTTCATTAGCCTAATCTGAACTCTTGGAAGTGATAAGGGTAGAATTAGATAGTTTTTATGCTTTCAAAAGAAAAAATGATGTCAAGGGTTTTCCAATCCAAATGCACCCAAGTGAAGAAAATTTTTTAGGAAAAGTATGATGGGTAGGTAGAAATGATATTGAAGCAATCATGTCTTTTCAGATTTTTGAGATCATAGCTTCAAAAGAACAAGAGTGAATCGACAAGTGAAGAAAAAGAGGTCTGCCAAGTACAAGTAAGGTACTAATCTTCAAAACTCAGAGATCTGAACTCTAAGGTTCTGGACACCTCTTGAAAAGGAGTTGCCCTCTCCAAGTGGAGCCACTGTTAATCATCAGTATTTTTCACTATTTTTAGATGACTATAGAATGGTTCTAGATTTCTAAAAACAACATTCTTTGAATATTATGAGTTTTAGAAATCTCACTGCCTTCATTATCCTTTTTCAAAAAAATTCACTGTTCTATCATCTTGTCATTCCATGGTCACCTTGTCACTCCTACAAAATCTTTATGGGCTTTTACCTACCATTTTGAGCCTCCTTCTCTGCCTATAACCTCATTACCCTGTTTTCACTTTTCCATAACTCCACTTTCCCTCTAGGGTTTCCTATAGCTAACTTTTCCCATGTTCCCCAAGTTCCTCAAGCATTGATGGTCTCCAAACTATCTCTATAGGTGTTATAGCATCATTTCTAACCTTGACATGATTCATGATTGCTTCATGGCTTTATGGGCACCCATTCCTACAGACTTGGACAAATTCACTTAAAAACAGTGTAAAATCCTCCATACGCGAATATGCCCGTGTTTTTCCGCGTGTATACGCGAGTACATCTAGACTTTTCCGCGTATGCCATTTAAATGATTAAAAAATATATAAAAATCCCTAATTTCGCGCTGGGTTGATGGTTACTCAGGTAGTTCAACCACCCCAGCCCGTGGCCAACTGTTTCCAACTGCTGAAACTACTTGGAGGGACTATAAAAATCCCTCATGTGTATGGCCTAAGGGGGAGAGAGAATTATTGATATTATACTCTGTTGGTATTCCCTATCCAAGTCTGATTCCCCGTGCCTCCTGCACTTTCCCAGTTCATTTCAGGAAACCCTTGTTTCCTTGAGATATACATCCCTTTATATGTTATCTCGTGTGCACCAGTTTGGAAGGAGTCTTAGCGAGGCAAGGGCTGGACGGATCCGGACGACGATCTGCGAAGGCCTTGGAAGGATCAGGTGATCTCTCCACTTACTTTTGTACGTACTATTTTATAATACAGAAGTATCATGCTGTTCCCGAAGTAAACGTGTTAGCGTATGCTTTAATGTATGAAGAATATTTGTTATACAAGCATTTATGATGATTTATTTAATGTTTTATATGAATCTCGCTAACATATAGAGTAGAAATATACTGTACAACTTGTCCTTTGTG
Source organism: Pinus albicaulis (assembly GCA_034641835.2). Taxonomy (NCBI): domain Eukaryota; kingdom Viridiplantae; phylum Streptophyta; class Pinopsida; order Pinales; family Pinaceae; genus Pinus; species Pinus albicaulis. The sequence continues at coordinate 308,661,871 of CM076575.1, forward strand.
CTGGTTTCTTCTTGTATTTCAGGTGAAAGAGGAAGGACGGTTGCGGGGAGTTTGAACTCCACGTGGATCTACTTCAAACGTAGGACCAACGGGTAAACCTCTCATTCTGCTCTATTTCGTTTTCATGACTGTGCATGATCGTGTGAGTCTACATTAGATAGTACGCCCACCTTTCCTGTGGAGGTTGAATCCCAACCAACCTCTAGGGTGTTAATTCCCAGAAACAATGGCTCTTTAGATAAATCAAGTGCATTGGATTTTGAATCTTCAATACAACACTTTGATAAGTACTCTTTTTTCACTTAAAGGTCTCCTAGTCAAGTTTTAGTCAAGGTCAGGTCAAAGAACCCTCCCACTAGGTCAATTAGGGTTTCACATGTTTTAAGGTCATCATTGGTGTTCCAAAAATTTGTTTTCCCTTTCTAGAAGCTGGCTCAGATGTAAGAGAAGGCCAGCACATAGTTATTCAAGAAATAGCTAAAGAGTTTCCAAAGAAGACTATCCTTCAATTCAGAGTCTACACATGAGAAAATGGACAAACTTTAGCACTTTTGCAGGAGTGTTGAAAGGTTCATCAACAGAAAATAATGGTAAGGTAGGTGGTCTATTCCTGAATGAAGACAACTTGCAGCAAGGAGAAGAGGAGACACTTGTTCTTATAGATGGCTAGGGTTTTTGAGCTTAATGGTCCAGCAAAGTGCCAAATAGTGATCAATGGCAGAAATGACCTGAAGGAAGCACTAAACCGTAATTTCCTCTTCCACTAGGCTAGGGTTTTCTATGGAAAAGAGGCATAGGAGCAGAAGATCCATATGGTAGGTCATATCAATAAGAATGAAGCCATACCAGCTCATAAACATCATGCCTCCATCATTTTCCAAAAATTCATTCCAAGGGCCATGCCATTTGTCACTCATAGGGCCATTTTTTCTTCAAACTATGTTTCTGACCAAAAAATGATGAATTTGACACAAGTGAGAGAGATTTTTTCCATCATAGGTCCAAGAAGAAACCACTCCTTCATATTTTACACAAGTGTCATGGTTTTAGAGAAATATCAAAAATACAGGTGTCCCAGGAGAATTGTTGCACTTCTGGAGTGACCTTGGGAAAATCAAGTTGTCTCATAGCTGGAGTGTCCAAATTACTTTCTTGATGAGTCAAATAACACCTATACTAGAAGGTATTTTCAATGAGCTATCATGAGCTCAATTTGGAGTTGAGTAAAGCCTCCAAAAGTTTCCTGCACCACCACTCTACATTTTTGCACCATCATTCAACACTTTTTGACCAGTCTTGGGAGAATCAACTTATGACAGGTCAAATCAACTCCAATCAGAAAAAAAGGTATATTTATAAATTAGACAGGATAATATTTCCAACGAGTTATCATGGTCCCAATTTGGACACCGGGAAGGCCTCCAAATGCCCTCTGCAAAAACACACTCCGCGCTTGGTATTGAGCACTGCGCCCTTGGCCAGGAGGGTCCTCTAAGTGAGTTAAACACTCAAATCACACCTGATCACCTCAAAATAATTTCTAGAGGTCTTCTAATCACATCAAGGAGCAAGTACATATTATACATTCATTTTCAAGCATTTTTTTATGATTTTTACTAAAAAGAAGTTGAAACCCTAAGAAGAAGCCCTAGGTTTGAGCTTGAAATCACTGTTTAAACATTGCTTCATCTACCTGCAAAGAAATCAGTGATAGACAGAGGGATTATACTATTTGGAGGTTGTTAATTCACCTAAACTGTCCCTAAACCCATCCCATAAATAACACTCAGTCCCTCCACTTGCAAAGGATGACATTCCATTGCTATCCTTCATCTCAATTTGACATCAGCACAAAGGTGTTTCAAAACAGAGTTTAAATATATCAGCAGAGGTTTTCGAGTGACTTTTTAGTGATGGATTTATGTAGGAACACAACGGAGACAAGGGAATAACCATAAATACGGTGCGGGATGCGAACCAATTTTTTTTCATTAATATCAAAGAACTAAAATTTGCTTAGAGACAGAATGGAAATAAAACTAGCTAGGGCGCTGGTAGCTATCTCTGAGAAGAGATGTGGCAGCTACATGCCTCTAAATTGAGTTAAAATGAGGCTCGAGGGCCTATTTATTATTTAGAAACAATGGGAAATCCTAAACAGCCAAAACCCTAACCCTAGGAGATGAAGCGCCAAAACTATGGGCCCCGTTTGGGTAAATTGGTGTTTCAACTTCCCAGGGGCGTAACTTTGGCATACGATCTTCGTTTGACGCATACCATACCTCATTAGAAAGATCTATTTGAGGACTACAAATTTGGAACGAGCAACATCGGTCCATGGACCCATGTTGCTCTCCGTTTTCCCAAAAAACGTCGTTTAGGGCCTCAAAACGGCTCCGGAAGTTTAGGACCCGAAAAACTGCTAAAAATAGTAAACTGTGCCGAAACTGAAAAACTGAAATAGACAATGGCGGAGCCCCAAGTGGAATAGGCGGTGACCACCAATATCCACCTGGATCATTCCTCTCCCCTTAGGAAGCAATGGTCCCCATTGCGTTAAGTTCCTCCATGAGATGAGGAAATTTCTGCTGAACTTGGTCCCTGGTGAACCACTTTCCTTGGTGCAGGAGTTGGCCAGCTTTGACAACCCGATACAGTTGGATCTTCTGTTGGCAAGTGTTCTTGATTTGCATGTCCATGATACAATCTGTGGTGGCCTGTTCCATGCAGTCTGGGTTTAACTCTGTTGGTGTGAGTTGTTCTGCAATGTCCGAAGTGTCCAGTAGAGGTGGGAAGTAAGGACGAAGGCGATCCACATTGAAGACTGGGTGCGGACCAAGGAATGGTGGAATACTAAGCTCGAAAGCATTGTTCCCTACAGCCTTGGTGATGGTGTACGGCCCGTATCGGAGCGGGCGAAGCTTGCGGTGAGGTCCAGTGAGGCGCTCCTTCTGCAAATGCAGCCATACTTTGTCGCCCACCTGGAAGTTGTGTGGCACCCGGTGTTGATCATGGCACTGCTTGTACTTCGCATTGGCTCTGTCCAATATATCATGAACCTGTTGGCGGATGTGTTGAATGCGCTCGATGAAGCTACTTGCTTTGTCAACTTCAAACTGGACATGAGCTGAATCGGCCTGAGCAGCTACAAATGGCATGGCTACGTCAATGGGACATAGTGGCTGGAATCCCAAGCCCACCTGAAAGGGGCTATGGCCAATTGAACTGTGGAGAGCCCAATTATAACTATGTTGTACATAGGGGAGGCTCTCGTCCCATGTGCGTGGATGCTTTGAATTGTACATGCGCAGAATGTGTACAATCATTCTGTTGACGACCTCTGTCTGGCCATCTGTTTGGGGATGGAAATCTGTGGACTTGGTGAGCTTGGTATCCAACATCGACCAGAGGCTGGACCAAAATGTGCTGAGGAACCTGCTATCCCGATCTGATATGATAGACTGTGGGATCCCAAAGTGCACCCACACTCGTTCAAAAAAGAGTTTAGCAGTGGCTTCTGCTGTGATATTCTTCTTACAGGCCGCCATGATGGCCATCTTCGAGAATCTGTCAACGACCACGAAAACACAGTCATTTCCATTCTTAGTAGAAGGCAGGCCCGACATGTAATCCATGGAGATGGATTCCCATGGTCGACTAGGGGTAGGTAGTGGAGTATATAGGCCTTGCTTCTTGATGGTCGGCTTGGCAATGGCACAAGCAGTGCAGGATCTGATGTGCTTCTCGACATCCTTTCGAAGGTTCGGCCAATAGAAATACTTCTGTAGTATTGCTACTGTTTTCTCGACCCCGAAATGCCCAGCGACTCGACTGGAGTGTGCTTCCCATATCATCTTGGCACGCTCGCTTGAAGGAACACAAAGGTGTCCCAGGTGACATAAAAGTGCATCTTGGAGGTGAAAATTTGGAACTTGCGTACCCCCCAAGAGTGCCTTATAAGTGTGGCCGAATTCTGGGTCACTCTCATAGAGAAGTGGCCAATCAGAAGTCTCGTGCCCACAAGAGTTGAGCATGGTGGTGAGCGCCACGATCGGTGGTCGGCTGAGGCAGTCTGCAACATTATTGGTGCTACCCTTCTTGTACTTGATGTTCAAATGAAACTTTTGCAGATATGTGGACCACTTCTGATGGCGATCATTCTGCAACTTCCCTTGTGTCTGTATGAACTGCAGGGGCCGGTGGTCTGTGTGGATGATTGTTTCCTTCCCCAAAATGTAATGCTTCCATTGTCGACAGGCTTGCACAATGGAATACATTTCTTTTTCATAGGTGGGATACTTGCGAACTATCTCAGACAATGTCTCACTGTGATATGCCACTGGATGTCCCTGTTGAGTAAGAACTGCCCCAATAGCATAGTCAGAGGCATCTGTCTCGATCTCAAATGGCTGCTGCAAGTCTGGTAAGGTGAGCACTGGCGCAGAACAGAGGCGATTTTTCAATTCTTTGAATGCCTTCTGTTGAGGTTCCGACCAAAAGAATTTTTCTCTCGATCCTCCTTTGGTGACTTGACTCAAGGGCCAAGTGATATGAGAGAATCCCAACACGAATCTACGGTAGAAATTAGCAAGACCCAGAAAGCTGCGAAGCTCTGTTATAGTAGTCGGGGCTGGCCAATCCCGAATGACTCGGATCTTGGCTGGATCCACATGCACCCCCTTTTCATCAATAATGTATCCCAGATATTGAACCTGGGTCATGCCAAACGTGCACTTCTCCAAATTGGCACATAACTTGTGTTGCCGCAGTGTTTGGAGGACTTGTCGGATGTGATGAAGGTGCTCTTCCCAAGTCTTGCTGAAGATCAGAATGTCATCCAAGTACACCACTACGAATGAGTTGGTGAATGGCCTCAAGATGTCATCCATCATCCTCATGAAGGTTGCGGGAGCATTCGTCAACCCGAAAGGCATGACCAGTCATTCAAAAAGGCCTTCCTTGGCTTTGAAGGCAGTCTTCCACACATCGGAGGGTTCAATTGGTACCTGGTGATACCCAGACTTCAAGTCGATCTTGCTGAAATATTTTGCACCTTTGAGATGGTCCAGAAAGTCATCAATCCATGGGATTGGGTACCTATTCTGGACAGTGATCTTGTTCAGCGCCTGATAGTCAATACAGAGTCTCCATGTCCCATCCTTCTTTTGTACCAACACGATCGGGCTCCCACAAGGCGATGAACTTGGTCAAATGTGACCTTTCTGTAGCAGCTCCTGAATCTACCTCTTGATTTCATTGTTCTCCAGAACAGAGCGCCGATAGATCGGTCCATTGGGTAGCGGCACACCTGGGGTCAGATCAATCGGGTGCTTGACCTGACAATGCAGAGGAACCCCTGTGGGTGAGGTGAAGATGTCCCCGTACTCCTCCAAAACCTTATCCATTTTTTTTTTCATGTAGAGGAGCCCTGTCTGGAGGTCGTGGCCATAGTCTTCTTTTTTCCCTGGGGGCAGATCATTAGGAAAACAAATTTCCTGGTTTGGGAAATGAGCTTACTGCATTGTTTTGCAGTAATCAAAGAGATAGCAGCAGGAGGCGGTACCTCTGGTATCCTGTACAAATTATTTCCCAAAGTAAAAATAACAGCGCGAGGCCGAGACTCATACACAGCATGACGCTTCCACAAGTATGGTTGTCCTAATACATTAGAAAAATCAATAGGAGCAATGTCACATAATACCTCATCCATGAAGGGCTTGATGCTATAGGGAAGGCGACACTACTGGCTGACGCAGAGATCTCGTCCTTGGTGAAGCCACCTGATGTTGTATGGATGTGGGTGAGCTATGGTTGGCAAGCCCAACCGCTTCCCAGTGTCTGCTGAAATGAGGTTCTTTTGGCTCCCATTTTCGATAATGAACTGTACCGGGGAGCCCTTTACCCACATCTGGGAGTGGAAGAGACGTTCCTCCTCCTCTAGATCTTCTGGTTCCTCCTTCTGGATCTTCGTAGTGGCAACAGTGGCATTGGGCTCCGCATCAATAATATGTTTCCCTTTGTCATTCCCCTTGTTAGGTTCTGATTTAGAGTTGGAGCATGCATCTAACTCAAAAGCCCTCATCTCGGCCACCAGCGACTGCTTGGCCCTATTAGCCCCTTATGAATTCCTTGACAATGCAAGCAAGGGGCTAGATTGTTTTGTGAGCCTTCAAGGAATGCATTTCCCTTGAAAACACATCATCCTTGAAGCCTTCCTAGATTCCCTACCTTTGATTGTTTCACCCCTGTTGTACGTATGTCCATGAGTCTTGCTGAATGATAAATTTTTGCTCAAAAATGCCTTTTTCGCCCCATGTATCCCTTGCAGAATGCTTCATTTCAACTCTTTTTTTCCCTTTTGTCAGAGTCCCCTTTGTTTCTCCTAAATTTCCTCTTACTCTCCTAAATCTTCCCAAAATACCCATGAAATCCCTCCCTTATCCTTTGTTTCCTCAAATCTCCCCTTTTTCCTCCTATCGTTACCCATTCCCAACTTTAAATTTCATTAAAAATGGGAAAAAACCCACTTTCCAACCTTATAACAGGGCTTAGCCCCTTTCTCGCCAGCCCATTTCAACCACTTCCCACACATGCCCTTGCGCTAGGACCAAGTGCTTAAGTCCTAAGCGCTAATCACAATCGGAAGATTGGCGGAGGGCCAAAATCCTTTGTAACATAGAAAAGTTCTAATGTGATTGGTTTGTTAACAAAGTCCCGCGACTTGTTTTCAACCGTTGATCTATCGTTCCAATCGGATGGCAGAGTGCCAATCGCACCTCCCCGCCCAATCGCAATTGCAATGTTTTATGTGCGCTCCCCGATCGGTTCATCGCAAGTGATTGCGATGTGATTGATCGCATTCCCTTCCGATCGCAATCGCAGGTCTTTCCCTCCGATCCCCGATCATGCCGTCTCTCGATTTCACCTCAGCCGTCTGTCCCTCTGCCAGATCCGACGGCTCAGTGCTGATCACACCATCGCTCCGATTGACCCGATCGCCCCGATCACACTCTCCCTCTGATTGAACGTGAACCGTCGATATGATCTCCGGATCCAACGGTTAGCACTCAATCGCGCTCCCACCGCCGATCGCAATCGCAACTTTGTTGTGTGTCACCCTTTTCCCCCTCCGATTGCAATCCCCCGATCCATTTCTCCGCCGTTGATCTTCCCTTCAGATCCAACGGTCCTAAGTTCATCACTCCCCCTTTTCCAATCGTAATCGGAAACTTATACAGTGTGTTCCCCCTTTCTCCTCCCGATTGCGATGCTCTGAGTTGATCCTGACCGTCCATTGGATCAAAGATCTAACGATCAAGGGTTAATCTCCCGCCACCTCCGTCGGGGCCCACCATGTACGATCTTTTCCGCGCATTTTCATAACAATTTCGCCCATTCCTTTGTATTTTCCATTTTAAACAAAGTTCCATATTTGCATTAAAGTCTTACATTTCATGTTTGTTTCGTTCATTTTCATATATCATTCCACTATGTCAATCTCCGTCGTTGATCTTTGTTCCCGGACCACGATCTAATGGTCTGCGCTGCACTCCACCACGAAACCCTATTGTTCACAATTTCCACCATTTCGTTGCATTTGGTCACCATTATTCACTGAAAGGCCACCATTCCGCCATCGTTGCGCTACCATTTCATCCACCCTCCCATACATTGTTTTTCTTGGTCCAGACTACATGTTCTGCAGGGTACATAGGTGAAAACGCCGCCATAAATACACAGTATGGATACAGCGGCAAGGTTTTCACTGACAGAGGCACAGAAATTAATATACGACAGGTTTTCCACATCAGCAGAATGTTTTTCTCCATGGAAGGACGGGTTGCCCATACTGTGTCTGCTCCATGCCATGTTCCAGTGGATATTTTCTGCCTTGAAATACAGTCCCCAGCTATCAGAGCATTTGTTTCACCAACATGGCAGACCATTCAGTCATTTATTCACCATTTTGTTTACACCAAAGGTACTACAAAGTTCTGCAGTCAAATTACATCAGGACCGGACCAGAGTAAATGGAAGCTGAAGACGATCATTCGTTCACCAAAAGAAAACCTGAAATCAATGCACAGAAGTTAAAACAGAATGGGCTTCAAGCCTATTCTCTGTTCTGATTTTTAATTCTTCATTTAGTTCTTCACCTACCTCCTCTGCTCTCTTGCAGCTATAAAATCAGGAGAAAACGATTGTAAAGGTTTTTGATGAGATATCAGAGAACTGCAAGTTGTTTCCATGAGATCTAGTTCTGTGTAAAGTTGTAAGATAGCTTGAAGGAAGATGTATTCAGGCTGAATGTTCAAGTTGTGGGAAATGTTGTACTTGACTGGTGTTGTTTTTTATATGACAAGCACATTTCTTTGGATCCTGATCTAAAGCAACTGGTGATGTTTTTCTATCTTTGTGTTTTATTTCATTCCATTTCAGTTCTTCTGGCTTGCATCAGAAATTTGGTATAGGATTTTCCCTTGTTAGGCACCCTATGCTTCTGCTCTCCTTGCCTTAATGTTTTCTACTAAATGTGTTATCTGAGAATTAGTTTCAGTTAATTTAACCAGTGTAGTGGATGTTATTGCCTGCTAGCTTATGTGTGAGTTAAATGAATCTGATTCTTGGATGTTCTTGTTAGATTTAATTAAATGAGTTGAGAACACTGGGAGGCTTAGACCTCTGTCTCTGCCTCACTAGGATCTTTCTATTTCAATTAAACCTTTCCAAGTTCCCTCAGTTTGTTCCTTGCCTTTCTTCGAGAGTTTCCTAAGAGTATGTCCAAGAAGGTCTGGAGTTAAATGACCTCTGACCTGATCTATAGACAAAAATTGGTTTACCTTCACTATTTCACCTTCTTTCCTTATTGTCCCATTCCACCAAATCATTTTAGCCAATGCTTTAGATGACAAGCCCAATTGAAATCTTGCACATTGAATAGCAAGTAAACCCTTTTCCTGACTCCATTTCCAAATGGTCTTGATGTTCTCTGAGTTATCTACATTTTCCTAAAATCTTCTTTGCCTTGCCTTGTCTTACATTGAAACCCTTCATTCCTGATTCCCAACAACCAAATAAAACAAACAAACCTTGTGCCTATAACTAGCCTAACATCTTAACACCTAGCTTTAAAGTCATACACCTTTGACATTTCATAGAGAGATCCCTCTCTGGACCCAGGAGGGCTAGATCCTGAGGTCTGAAAGTGGTTTGATGTTGTCTCATCTTTTGGTCTTTCCAATCTGGCCAAAACATGGGAACCCCAAGATAATGGCGACTCCGCTGGGGAATTTCTTAAATACTCTCCATCCTACTACATTATAAGAACTTCAGAAACCTACAATCTCTGGTTAGGTTGGCAGTTAAACATTCCTATTCACACATCAACCTTTTTTACCATTTGTTTTGTTTTCTCATACTCTTGGATAGAGTCTAGAAAGGGCCAGGTAGCCTCCAAATCTCACACTCTTTCAGAGGTGACACATCTGGTAAAAGCCCTCCCAGTCAATCTCTAGTTAGAGTTTGTTGTGTTTGGAAGATATCTTTGAAAAGGGATATTTCACAAGCACTGTGGTGGACAATGTACCCTCCAAAAACATCCTAAACCTTCCACCTAGCGACTCCATAGTTCCTAAATGATTAATGGACTCCACTAGTGATCAGTAGGCCTGTTGATTATCTTGGTTCACATTAGACTCCACTGGGAGACCATCATCCATAACAACATCAACCACGATAGAAATAACAAATAGGGTTAAGCTGCTTGGTTAGAAAACAACATTCTAGCTTCAAGAACCATTCATACAAGAGCTTATCCTAACCCAGACCCACCCGAAATAGTTGACAACCCAGAGAGCATCCTCAAGGGAGCCCCTACACCTAAAATACCAACTATTTCCAGCAACATCCATAGAGCTAACTCTACACCAGAAAACTTTATAGCTCTATCAGACTTACTGTTTGATCTAGACACTCAAAACTTACCAAGAACTAGGTCATTCAGTGTCCTAGAATAGCCAGACCTTGAGCTTCCTGGTTCACCACCCCAAAGTGGTAGATACCTTAGGGACAGACAGACCCCTCCATCTACACCTCCGGATATATATTTCATTCAGAACTTGGGGCTCAGTCACCCTAGATATGCTCATCAGTCTTCTGTTGGTCACAATATCCCTGTCATCCATATACCAGTTGCTCAAGTTAACCCTTTACCTCATCAGAATATCACCATGGTAGCTTGGTACGCTCCTTTGGTGTTACCTCAGTCTCTAGTGTCCTTACCAAATGATTATCAATCAAAGATCCCACATTTCACTGCCAAAGAGTCCATCACAGCCCAGCAACATGTAGATAAGATGGAAGATTATTTTGACTACATGGAGATAGCTGATGATACAGTCAAAATGCGAATCTTTGCCCAGAGCTTAGGGGGTTATGTGAAGAAATGGTTTAAGGGCCTGCCTCCAGGTAGCATAAACGACCTCCCAGCTCTATATCAAACCTTCATAAACAAATGGGAAGTTAGGGAAAATCCTCGCCAACTCCTAGCAGAATACATGACCCTTAAAAGAAACGTAGGAGAGAGTGTCCATGATTACACAACCAGATTCAACGGCATTTACAATGCTCTCCCTCCACATATGAAACCTCCACAAGGTATGGCTCTAGCGAAATACCCTGAAGGCTTTGATGCTGATATGGCCAATCAGCTTAGGGATAAAGATTACAACACATTAGAAGACATGCAGAAAGGAGCAGTGAATATAGAAGCCAACTTGATTAAGAAAAGGGCAAGACTGAGAGCTGAGAGGAAGGTAACATACAGAGATGACAATGTAGCTTCCACATCTGACCCCAATTATGACCGTCTCTTAAAAAAACATGGAAGAGCTACAACAAATGGTGAAGAAAATGGTTGTCACAGTCAGTAACCAAAACAGAAATCAAAATCATAACCAGAACCAAAACTTTAGGAGAAACAATAACACCCCCAACAAACAAAGAGAATCAGATCAGCAAGTTATTCCCCCATTTCAAGAAAATTTTCTTGATGAGGATGAAGGAATCATATAAGAGTCTGAGGGAAACACAATAAACATGTTTGAGGTGGAAAACTCGATCCATAACTGTTCCACAGAAGAAGATCAGACTTCTCCCTCATGTTGGGATGAAGAATGGTTTGAATCTGAGGATTAAAGGTTAGGATTTGAAAATGCTATGATGCAGGTCAGAGAACAATATGAACTCAGAAGCAATAAGATTCAAGAAAATTCAAAAACAAGGGCTTCTGAGGTTACCATCAAGAAGATACCTGAGAAAGCTTCTAAAGTGACTGCTGAAAGTAAAAAATCAGCAGCTGAGAATTCTGGAGAGAACAGAGAAAAGGACAACCAAAACACTGACACACAGGGTAAACCCACTAGCAGCACTAGCACTGCAGTTAGTGCTCCTGATAAAACAATCCCTAACCCTATACATAACAAGGATCAGCACTCTTATTCAGCCACTAAGGCAGTGGCTGACAAGACAGAGTCAAACATTCCAAAGAGTCAGTCCACTTTCAAATTGGAGAGTGAGATTGCAAAAATTAAAATCTTTGTCCCACTCTCTGAGCTGGCCACTCAAGATTTATATAAAGGCAAAATTTTGAAAGCATTAAACTTAGGTGAGAACAGTGACACTGTGAATCTGAGTGATCATCAACCTGCCCTTCTGTTTGGTCCAAAGATAGAAGGAAAGTTCCAGGAAGGGGTAATACCACCTTTTTATATCAGTCTCAACATCCATGATAAGATTCTCCACAATGCAATTCATGATTCTGGGGCATCACACAACCTAATGCCTAAAGTGGTGATGGAAAGATTAGGCCTGGAGATAACCTGTCCCTATAAAGACCTATATTTATTTGACTCAAGTAGAGTCAAGTGTCTTGGCCTGATCAAAGTTTTATGTGTGAGCCTTGCCCAGATTCCAGCAAAGTGTATGGTCATGGACGTTGTGGTGGCAAATGTGCCACCCAAGTATGGCATGTTATTATCAAGATCATGGGGGGCCAAGCTGCAAGGGACAATGCAGATGGATGGAACTTATGCCACAATCCCAATATTTGGCCAATTGAGAATACTGTACAGGGAGGCACAAATGAAATTCCTGGTTAGTAGCCCTGAAAAGCCTGAAAATTCTCCTCTATACTCTGTACATACAGACCTGGATTCCTTTATCCTCTGCAATGATAAATTTTTGGGGGAACCAGGATCCGAAGATGTAGATATAGGAAAATATACACATGATGAGACAGAGACTATGGACTTAAACATAATGTCTACCCTAGACTCAGTAGAGGAAGACGTGGAAAACTTGGAACAGTGCACTAAAAAAATGACGCAAAGCGAACGGGAAACAAAATGCAATCAGCCAAATAGCCATCCCTCACAGACTCATACATCACGCGAAGAACTAAACAGCCCACAGCCTAGTGCAGCACCTATAATGCAACATAATGGTGAAACCAGCTGTAGGAAAAAAACTGATAACAAAATCAAGAGTGAACCCCTGTGGGAAATGAGTTTCGATGGATCCTGCACAAGAAGAACTGTCAGGGCTGGGGTATGGCTACGTAACACAGAAAGCAACTACGTGGAGAGCCATGCCTGCAATCTGCATTTCAAATGTACCAATAATATTGCAGAGTATGAGGCCCTTATCCTAGGTTTAAATCTGTTGAAGAAAATAGGAGCCCATAGAATAATCGTGAGGGGAGACTCAGAGTTGGTCATAAAACAGGTAAACGGTGAATAAAAAGCCAAGCACCCTAGGCTAAGGGAATATAGGAACGATGCTGTGGATATATTGAAAATGTTTGTTGAATACGAATTAGTGTTTGTTCCTAGAAATCAGAACGCCATTGCAAATTGATTAGCTTGCATGGCTAGTTCATACCCTAAGACTCCCAATGACTAGCAGATCATCATACAGACCAAATTCAGGCCTGCGGTGCCAGACAACGAAAAACATTGGCAGGTCTTCGAGGGGGATAAGCAAATTGAATATTTCCTGATAGTCAGGAATGAGTTTGAGTTCTCTGACTCAGACTTTGTGTCTAGCGATAGCTGCCTGAGTGAGGTACCCCCAGGCGAGGAAAAACAGTCTTTAAACATAGAGATAAATGCTTTGAACAAAGAAACTGGAAATTCAATCACAGAATGTGAAAACACAGAGAATGAAGAAGTCGAGGTGCTGCAGGCCAAAGATAAGAACATACCTCGAGGTCTGGCACCTTTAGAGGACCTATTTGACTTCGATGATGTGGCCAAAAATCCTACCATAGAGCACACGGACTCTGACGTAGAATAATTCAATATAGGCACAGAAGATAAGCCCAAAATGATTAAATTGGCTAAGTCTCTTCCAGTGAACATGAAAAGGAATTACATCGACCTTTTCAAGGAGTTTATAGACGTGTTTGCATGGAGTTATGAAGACTTGAAGGCTTATGACACGAACATTATACAACACAAGATACCTTTAAAGGAAAATCAGAAACCCTTCAGGCAGAAACTTCGTAGGATAAACCCAAAACAATTTCCTACGGTTGAAAAAGAGATTAAAAAGATGTACGAGGCAGGCATAATAGTTCTTGTAAGGTTCTCTAATTGGGTTTCGAATTTAGTGGCTGTGAGAAAGAAAACAGGGAGATCAGGCTGTGTATAGACTTCAAAAATATTAATAGAGCCTCACTCAAAGACAACTACCCTCTGCCAAAAATGGAACATATTCTTTAGAAAGTAGTAGGCTCCAAGAGAATCTCCCTACTAGATGGTTTCTCAGGCTACAACCAAGTGCTGGTACTCCCAGAAGATCAACCCAAAACAGCCTTTACCACTCCATGGAGCACCTTTATGTATGTAAAAATTCCTTTTGGGTTGATGAACGCTGGTGCAACCTTCCAAAGAGCGATGGATATAGGGCACTTCATTGTTATTTACTTGGATGATATAACAGTCTATTCTAATACTAAAGAAGAACACCTGAAACATCTGAGGAAAGTGTTTGAAAAATGTAGAAGGTTTGGTTTGTCATTGAACCCCAAAAAGATTGTATTTGGGCTGCAAGAAGGAAAGATTCTTGGCCACATTATATCAGAAAAGGGAATCAGGATAGATGCACAAAGAGTTGAGGGGATACTACAAATCACACACTCGAGGAACATCAAAGAATTACAGTCCTTCATTGGGAAAATAAACATCCTTAGGAGATTTATTCCCAACCTAGCCGAACACCTTAGGAATATGACTAACATGTTGAAGAAAGGTGAAGGAGTTAAATGGACTGTTGGAGCTAAACAATCTTTTGAGTCAGTAAAACTTGCACTCACCCAAGTCTCTGTCCTAATCAGCCCGAAATTCTCTAAATATTTCCTGATTTTTTCATACAGTGGCTGCAGTCTTACTGCAAAAAAATCCAAAGGGTATGGAACAGCCAATAGTCTTTTTCAGAAAAGCACTAAGGGATGCTCCCTTGAAATACAATATAATGGAAAAACAGGCTTATGCTCTTGTTAAGGCTTTAAAGGAATTTAGGGTGTACATTTTTCATTCTCACACCATAGCTTTTGTGCCCAACATTATAGTCGAAGACATTCTATCCCAAGACCCAGATGGGAAGAGGGGAAAATGGATTTCTGTTATTTTAGAATACGATCTTGAGATAAAACCCACCAAGTTGATCAAAGGCCAGGGCTTAGCCAATTTAATGGCTGAATCAAATCTGCAGGCCCTTGACATTAATATGGTAGCTGCCTTAGATGAGCAAGAAGGATTTCCTGATCCCACTGTTGAAGAGAAATTTCAGAACTCCCCTTGGTACTCTGAAATCCTTTATGTGCTCACCAACCTTAATGCTCCACCTGAACTGTCAAAAACCAAGGCCAGATTCATAAAACTAAAAGCCAGAAACTACTGCAATTTAAATGAAAATTTATACTGGAAAAATCAAAATGGCCTATTTCTTAAATTTTGCCTGAAACAGAGGCGGAAAGGATCAAGAAAGAATTCCATGCTAGATAGTGTGGAGACCACCTGAACTGGAAGGCCACTGCAAAAAAAATACTCAGGGCTAGTTATTATTGGCCCACACTCTTCAATGACATCCATAAGATGGTAATTTCCTGCCACAAATGCCAGATTTTCGAAGGCAAGAGAAAACTCCTTCCCCTCCCTTTAGATCCCATCACTGTTGAAGGTCCTTTTATGCAATGGGGCCTAGATTTTATTGGAGAAATCCACCCTGCTTCTTCTGCACAACACAAATGGATCTTAACAGCCACGGACTACTTCAGTAAGTGGATAGAGGCCATACCTACTAGAAATGCCACAGATTAAGTCATCATTAGGTTCCTAGAAGGTCATATCCTCTCTCGGTTTGGTTTCCCAAGGAAAATAGTCACCGATAATGCTACTTCTTTTGGATCCAATAAAATGGTTGATTTTTGTCACAGGTATCAAATAGTGCTTGGTCATTCAACTGCCTATTACCCACAAGGTAATGGCCTAGCTGAATCATCAAACAAGAGCCTCGTGGCCATCATCAAAAAGCTGTTAGAAGAGAACAAAAAGTCATTGCATAACAAGTTGGTGCATGCTTTGTGGGCTGACAAGCTTACAACAAAGAAATCCATTAGCATGTCACCATTTCAGCTTATCTATGGTACAGAAGCATTATTTCCTGCCAGCCTTGGGGTACCAGTGATCAAGCTGGTCTAGGAGATTCAAACAGAAGAAGATAGTATGGTGATAAGAACAAACCAAACAATTCATCTCCAGCAAACAAGGGAAGAGGTTTAGAACAGAGTTGTCAAAGTTTAGGAAAACATAAAGAGGTTGTTTGACAAGAGAACCAAAGCTGCTGATTTCAAAATTGGGGATAAAGTTCTGAAATGGGACTCAAGGAGAGAGGAAAAAGGAAAACACAGCAAGTTTGACAGTTTGTGGCAGGGTCCATACATCATCCAGGCAACTGTGGGTCCAAATGCCTTCTTCCTACAGGAATTAGATAGTACGGAGCTGTTTTTGGGTCCTGTCAATGGCAGGATGCTCAAACACTACTTCTGCTGATTTTCAATTTCTAGTTTTCATTTCCATTGTACATACCATTGCAAAATTTTGTTTTCAAGAAAGGAGAAAATGTTCCAAAAAACAGAGAGAAAAAAGAGGT
Source organism: Pinus albicaulis (assembly GCA_034641835.2). Lineage (NCBI taxonomy): Eukaryota > Viridiplantae > Streptophyta > Pinopsida > Pinales > Pinaceae > Pinus > Pinus albicaulis. The sequence continues at coordinate 308,678,083 of CM076575.1, forward strand.
TCAGACATGCTCAAAACATGAACCTCTGAGGTATAAAAGATTGGCTCTAATATGCTCAAAACCTGAGCCAAAGAAAGCAAAGTAGCTGGTCCTAACATGCTCAAAAACTGGACTAGCAAAGAAGAAAGAAGAATCAGCTCTAACATGCCTAAAATCAAAGCTGAGATAATGAAAGGAAGTGACTCTAGCATGCTCAAAACTTGAGTCACAAGAAAGAGAAGAAGGATACTCCAAGATTTTAGATTTAAAGCCTTCAAAGTTTTGTTTCAGTTTCCTGCATATTTCTGTCCATGTGCAACTATCTTTATGCCTTAGATCTACAGAAAACTAGACTATCTAATCCTAGTTTGACTATTTTTAAATTTCCTGTTGTAGAATGTAGAGAATAAATCTGCTGGACAGTCTAATCCCAGCAGATATTAGATTAGGTAGAGAAACAAATGAGACCAACAGTCTAATCTGGTCTCATGGATTAATAAGGGTAGATTTAGAATAGGTTTATTTTCTGTTATAAAATAAATGATGTAAAGGGTCTACTAGTTCAAATGCACCCTCGAAGAAAAATGCTAGGATTGGGTAGGTAGATGATTGGGATGTTTTTCTGATCTAACATATTTGTGGCAGCTGAAATAAAAGAAGAAAGGTGGCTTAAGCAGCAGGCATCTGGCCTACACCAAAGATCAATTTCTGAATTCTTGACTCCTTCAAGAAGAAGCCATCCCCATGTGGAGCCACTGTTAGCCCCTTATGAATTCCTTGACAATGCAAGCAAGGGGCTAGATTTTTTTGTGAGCCTTCAAGGAATGCATTTCCCTTGAAAACACATCATCCTTGAAGCCTTCCTAGATTCCCTGCCTTTGACTGTTTCACCCCTGCTGTACTTATGTCCATGAGCCTTGCTGAATGATAATTTTTTGCTCAAAAAGGCCTTTTTCGCCCGATGTATCCCTTGCAGAATGCTTCATTTCACCCCTTTTTTTCCCTTTTTTCAAAGTCCTCTTTGTTTCTCCTAAATTTCCTCTTACTCTCCTAAATATTCCCAAAATCCCCATGAAATCCCTCCCTTATCCTTTGTTTCCTCAAATCTCCCCTTTGTCCTCCTATCCGTTACCCATTCCCAACTTTAAATTTCATTAAAAATGGGAAAAAACCCACTTTCCAACCTTATAACAGGGCTTAGCCCCTTTCCCGCCATCCCCTTTCAACCAATTCCCACACATGCCCTTACACTAGGACCAAGTGCTTAAGTCCTAAGCGCTAATCGCAATCGAAAGATTGGCGGAGGGCCGAAATCCTTTGTAACACAGAAAAGTTCCAATGCGATCGGTTTGTTAACAAAGTCTTGCGACTTGTTTTCAGTCGTTGATCTGTCGTTCCAATCGGACGGCAGAGCGCCAATCACACCTCCCCGCCCAATCGCAATCGCAATGTTTTATGTGCGCTCCCCGATCGGTTCATCGCAATTGATTGTGATGTGATTGATCGCATTCCCTTCCGATCGCAATCGCAGGTCTTTCCCTCCGATCCCCGATCACGCCGTCTCCCGATTTCATCTCAGTCGTCCGTCCCTCCGCCAGATCCGATGGCTCAACGCTGATCGCACCATCGCTCCAATTGACCCGATCGCAACTCCTCTCCCGATCGCCCTGATCACACTCTCCCTCTGATTGAACGTGAACCGTCGATCTAATCTCTGGATCTAACGGTCAGCACTCAATCGCGCTCCCACTGCCGATCGCAATCGCAACTTTATTGTGTGTCACCCTTGTCCCCCTCCGATTCTGATCCCCTGATCCATTTCTCCACCGTTGATCTTCCCTTCAGATCCAACGGTCCTAATTTCATCGCTCCCCCTTTTCCAATCGCAATCGGAAACTTATACAGTGTGTTCCCCCTTACTCCTCCCAATTTCAATGCTCCGAGTTGATCTTGACCGTCCATTGGTTCTAAGATCTAACGGTCAAGAGTTAATTGCCTGCCACCTCCGTCGGGGCCCACCATGTATGATCTTTTCCGCGCATTTTCATAACAATTTCACCCATTCCTTTGTATTTTCCATTTTAAACAAAGTTCCATATTTGCATTAAAGTCTTACATTTCATGCTCGTTTCGTTCGTTTTCATTTATCATTCCACTGTGTCAATATCCGTCGTTGATCTTTGTTCCCAGACCACGATCTAACGATCAATGCTACACTCCACCACGAAACCCTATTGTTCACAATTTCCACCATTTCGTTGCATTTGGTCACCATTATTCAGTGAAAGGCCACCATTCTGCTGCTGCCGCGCTACCATTTCATCCACCCTCCCATTTCATTATTTTTCTTGGTCCAGATTGCGTGTTCCGTAGGGTACAGAGGTGAAAACGCCACCATAAATACATAGTATGGATATAGCGGCAAGGTTTTCACTGACAGAGGCGCAGAAATTAATATATGATAGGTTTTCCACATCAGCAGAATGTTTTTCTCCATGGAAGGATGGGTTGCCCATACTGTGTCTACTCCATGCCGTGTTCCAGTGGAGATTTTCCGCCTTGAAATACAGTCCCCAGCTATCAGAGCGTTTGTTTCACCAACATGGCAGACCATTCAGTCATTTATTCACCATTTTGTTTACACCAAAGCTACTACAGAGTTCTGTAGTCAAAGTACATCAGGACCAGACCAGAGTAAATGGAAGCCAAAGACGATCATTCGTTCACCAAAAGAAAACCTGAAATCAATGCACAAGAGTTAAAACAGAATGGGCTTCAGGCTTGTTCTCTGTTCTGAGTTTTAATTCTTCATTTAGTTCTTCACCTACCTCCTCTGCTCTCCTGCAGCTATAAAATCAGGAGAAAAATATTGTAAAGGTTGTTGATGAGATATCAGAGAACTGCAAGTTGTTTTCATGAGATCTAGTTCTGTGTAAAGTTGTAAGATAGCTTGAAGGAAGATGTATTCAAGCTTAATGTTCAAGTTGTGGGCAATGTTGTACTTGACTGGTTTTGTTTTTTATATTACAAGCACATTTCTTTGGATCCTGATCTAAAGCAGCTGGTGATGTTTTTCTATCTTTGTGTTTTATTTCATTCCATTTCAGTTCTTCTGGCTTGCATCAGAAATCTGGTATAGGATTTTCCCTTGTTAGGCACCCTATGCTTCTGCTCTCCTTGCCTTAATGTTTTCTGCTAAATGTGTTATCTGAGAATTAGTTTCAGTTAATTTAATCAGTGTAGTGGATGTTATTTCCTGCTAGCTGATGTGTGAGTTAAATGAATCTGCTTCTTAGATGTTCTTGTTAGATTTAATTAAATGAGTTGAGAACATTGGGAGGCTTAGAACTCTGTCTCTGCCTCACTAGGATATTTCCATTTCAATTAAACCTTTCCAAGTTCCCTCAGTTTGTTCCTTTCCTTTCTTCGAGAGTTTCCCAAGAGTATGTCCAAGCAGGTCTAGAGTTAAATGACCTCTGACCTGATCTATAGACAGAAATTGGTTTATCTTCACTCTTTCACCTTCTTTCCTTATTTTCCCATTCCACAAAATCATTTTAGGATCCAATGCTTTAGATGACAATCCCAACTAAAATCTTGCGCATTGAACAACAAGTAAACCCTTTTCCTGAATCCATTGCCCAGTGGTCTTGATGTTCTCTGATTTATCTACCTTTGCCTAAAATATTCTTTGCCTTGCCTTGTCTTACATTGAAACCCTTCATTCCTGATTCCCAACAACCAAATCAAAACAAATCAAACAAACAAACCTTGTGCCTATAACTAGCCTAACATCTTAACACCTAGCTTTAAATTCATACACCTTTGACATTTCATAGAGAGATCCCTCTCTGGACCCAGGAGGGCTAGATCCTGAGGTCTGAAATTGGTTTGATGTTGTCTCATATTTTGGTGTTGCCAATCTGGCCAAAACATGGGAACCCCAACAGGACCGACACTCACTTGTGTTGTGAGTGGAGCTCTTATGGAACTCACACCACTTTCCCATGTCCTTCTTTGGCTTTTTTGTGTTGTTCTTTGCTTGTGGCTTCGATAGGTTGTCCTGAGTCTCCATGCCTTGGCTCTTTCCTTTGTTCTACGGTTTGGGAGCACCTTTCCCTTGCTTTTGATTCGCAAATCCAAAGTCTCGCTTCTTCTGTTTGAATTTCTGCTCAATCTTGGTAGCATATCGGTATGACGTACCAAGCGAGGAGATGTCAAGGAACTCCATTTCCTCCTGAATGTATCTGTGCAGACAATTGTGATACTTTAGCACCAGATGTTTCTCTGAATCTTTGATACCCAACTTGGTGCGCAGGGTATGGAACAGATTTGTCAGCTCATGCACATCTTGATCACTTTGTTGTCGCAGCGTGGTCCATTGTATGCACTTGTCCTCATAGCTCCCCACAGGATAGTATTGTTCCTTGATGGTATCTCGGAAAGAATTCCAAGTGGGTACGGCCAAGAACAAAGAGGGTTTTGTCTCGTCCTTTTTCTCACAGTGGGTTTCCCACTAGTCCTTGACATGGGGCGCAGCTTTGAGGAGTGAAAAAATAATCTTCTCCCTATCGGAAAAGTCATGAACCGAGAAATATCCTTCTAATAGATTCAACCATATATCTATGGCATTTGCATCTATTTGACCCTAAAATATGGGAATGTCAAAATTTACTTGTACCTTGAAAGGGGTCGCACCTCTAGAGTGGTTGCCAAATGTAGATGCACCGCCGGTGGGCAGTCGTTGAAGGATCTGGGCAAAGTTATCCATCATTGTGTTCTTTTGTTTTTCGAGGGCCTCCTTGAGAAATATTTTGATAGGGTCTCCTACTCCCTCATCTTTATTTTCGTCCCCCATGGGCGTCTGTCAGGGTTTGCGAGGCTAATCTTGCAAAGGTTCCACCGTATCGAGCCCTAACTTCTTATAATACCCCCAACTTTGTTGGGGACATGCAAAAAAGGATTGAGAAAAAGCATACTACTCGATACCACTAATCCGGATTTATGCAAGAACTAACGTAATAAACATATAACCATAAATACAGAGATGCAGTGAAATAACACTTCATTTCATTAATATATCAAAGAACTAAAATTTTCTTTACGCATTTAATAAATAAAATTGCTAGGGCGTTAGAAGTACTCGAGAAGAGATGTGTAGGTTAAAAGGCTCTAACTCAGTTAATGAGGCTCATGCCTATTTATTATTTAGAAATAATGGTAAATCCTAAACAGCCAAAACCATAACCCTAGAGAGCAAAGTGCCAAAACCATGGGGCCCCCAAAACTATGGGCCCCGTTTGTGTAAATTGGTGTTTCAACTTCTTGGGGACGTAACTTTGGCATACGATCTCCGTTTGACGCGTACCATACCTCGTTAGAAAGATCTATCCGAGGACTACAAATTTCAATTGAGCAACATGGGTCTATGGACCTAACCCATGTTTCTCCCCGTTATCCCAAAAAACGTTGTTTAGGGCCTCAAAACGGCTCCAGAAGTTCAGGACCCAAAAAACTGCTAAAAATAGTAAGTTGTGCCGAAATTGAAAAATTGAAAGAGACAATGGTGGGGCCCCAAGTGGAATAGGTAGGTGACCACCAATATCCACTTGGATTAGTTAGCCTCCCACTCATTCTCGTACACCTATACCTTCATCTTCTCATCCTACCATTCCTCCTTCACCATCACACCCCACTACTCATGCATCACCATCCACTCACATACCCTCACCTCACGATGATCCTCTTTCATCACCCTCTCACAATCCCTCACCATCATCTCATGGTACTAGTGCATCAAACAATGAGGAAGATGGAAATGAGGAACAAAAAAATGAGGAAGAAAACAGTGAGGCAAATGTCAATAAGGCAGATGCTAATGAGGAAGAAAACAATGAAGAATCAATCAGTGAGGAAAAGAGTAGTGAGGGTAGTGAGTCACATATCAGTGAAGCAGATGGAAATGAGGCAGAGAGCAGTAAGGATGATGGCAGTGGGTCAAAGAGAAATGATGCAAGTGGCAGTGAGACATATGACTTTGAGATGGTTGACATTCAACCTTTTCCTTTGACCTACCAGAGGGGAAATAAGAATGTGTTTTCTGCCCTTAAGAGGCAAGGGGCCATGCTTTCTATATCAACCAAACAACTTGACAAAGGTAAGGAAAGGGTTATTGATTAAGAAGAGGAAGAACGACTTCCTAGGAAAAGGCCAACGAAAATTGGATTGAAGAAATCCTTAGCCAAAGAAAAGGAGGCAAATGACAAAGAAAAACTTAAAATTCTTACTGATGCATCCCTACAAGCATCCCAAACATGATCAGCAAGACAAATCCAGGTTTTGACACATTTTTGAAGATTTTGAATTTTTTATTGTTTTTAACGGCCAAGTGCACAACGCCACTGGCGTTGCACTCTTTTTTAGGGCACCCACTGGAGTAGAACTTGACATTTTCATAATCCTTAGGCCAATTACATCACCCTCAGAAAGTTTCAGTTCATTTGGAGCAAAACTGGTACTCCAAAAGTGCCCAAAACATGAAAAAAATCAACGTTCTGCCCTATTTCCAGAGTTGGCGCTGCGCCCTAAGCAGTCTTGGAAGATCTGATTTTTGAGCAGGTAAATGGGCACCAAATTTAAAACTAAAGGTAGATTTGGAACTTAGACAGGACAAGATTTCCAATGAGCTATCATGGAGCTCACTTGGACACTGGGAAGGCCTCCAAATATCAGCTGTAAAAGGACCAATTTTCCCAGTGTTGGCGATGCACCCTTGGCCTTGGCGTTGTGCCCTTGCCGAAAAGTCAAAAAAATACACTTGGAGTTAATTAAAAATATATTTTGAGTGTTTTTGAGGCATATCACTCCAGATTTAGCTGAGGAGTTATGTTGCATTTTTTTTTTTTTTTGCATTTATTGAGTTAGGATATTTGTGCCTTGGGCCTTGCATGGTCTCATAGGACAAATTCGCATTTATGAGTTGTTAATGACATTTTGAAGCCCTGGCTAGGGTTTTGGTCCTCCTTTGCAAGTTAAATACTACATGGAGACCTCATTGTAGTGGTTGGTTGTTAATAGTTTGTTGAGCTAGATATCTCATAGACTTGGAGTTGGAAGGAAGTTTGGCTTTGAAGCTTTGTAACATGCTTTTGGACTGAATATCAATGGAACAAGCACATTTACTGGATACGTCAACTTTTTCAATGGTGATTTTTTTCTTGTCTTACATTTGTCTCCTTATGTTCTCATATTTTTCATTAATTTCTCTCATGGCAGAGAAGAAAGTTTAGCTTAAGATTTGTTATTGAAGGCACCTTAAGTTTGTCTGATTCTTGTCATTTAAATGTTTTCTTCTACTAGGTTTGATTAAAGAATTCTTAGATGCTCTTTAATTTCACTGAACTAATATCTTAAATGCTCTCTTTGTCTGAAATTAATACTTAGAGAATTCTTAACTGCTCTCTAGGGTTACTTGATTGTTGTTTTTAGGTCTGCCTAGTGAAGTCTAGCTGAAGAATTCTTAACTGCTCTTCGGTATTACTAAACTATAGTCTTGAAAGCTTTCCTTGTTTGAAGTATAGTTAAAGGATTCTTGATTTCCCTTTATTTTTTATTAATTCATAACTTACTGTCATCCCATACTAATTTTATCTAAAGGATCCATTTGGCTTTGTTAACTTGCCCTATAAAACACCCTTGACCTATTGTTTCACGCTTTAAGACCTTTTGCAGACCCCATAGCCCAATCGATTGTATTTCTCTTACCCTATCTGTTCTTCTTGACAACCTACCCAACCAATCAAAACAAACAAAAAAACCCTAATCATTATAACTAGCCTAAAATCAAAACCCTAAAATCAATCATGTTTACATCTTTTACACAATTATAGAGAGAACCCTCTCTGAGTCCAGGAAGGCTAGGTCCTAGAACTCCAAAGTTGGTTTGATGTTACCCTCGTACATTTGGTCTTGCCAATCTAAAAAATTATGGGGACCTAACAGAGAACTCGACTATAACTATGTTGTACATAGGGAAGGCTCTCATCCCATGTGCATGGATGCTTTGAATTGTACATGCGCAGAATGTGTACGATCATCCTGTTGACTACCTCTATCTAGCCATTATTTTGGGGATGGAAAGCTTTGAACTTGGTGGGCTTGGTGTCCAACATTGACCAGAGGCTGGACCAAATTGTGTTGAGGAACCTGCTGTCCCAGTCTAAGATGATGGACCGTGGGATCCCAAAGTGCACCCACACTCATTCAAAGAAGAGTTTAGCAATGGATTCTGTTATGATATTATTCTTGCAAGCTGCCATAATGGCCATCTTCAAGAATCTGTCGACGACCACAAAAAAAAAAAAATCATTTCCATGCTTAGTAGAAGGAAGGCCCAACATGTAATCCATGGAGATGGATTCCCAAGTTAGACTACGGGTAGGTAGCGGAGTATAGAGGCCTTGCTTCTTGATGGTCGGTTTGGCAATACTCAAGCAGTGCAGGATCTGATGTACTTCCAAACATCCTTTTGAAGGTTCAGCCAATAGAAATACTTCTGTAGTACTGCCACTATTTTCTCGACCTTGAAATGACCAGCGAATCGACTGTAGTGTGCTTCCCAAATCATCATGGCACAATCGCTTGAAGGAACACAAAGGTGTCCCAGGTGACATAGAAGTGCATCCTAGAGGTGAAAAATTGGAACTTGCATACCCTCCAAGAGTTTCTTGTATGTGTGAACAAATTCCAGATCGCTCTTATAGAGAAGCGGCCAATCAGAAGTCTCATGCCCACAAGAGTTGAGAATAGTCGTTCACCACGATCGGTGGTCTACAAAGGCAGTCTACAACATTATTGGTGCTATCCTTCTTCTACTTGATGTTCAAATGAAACTATTGCAGATATGTGGACAACTTTTGATGGTGATCGTTATGCAACTTACCTTGTGTCTGTATGAACTGCAAGGGTCGGTGGTATGTGTGGATGACTATTTCCTTCCCAAAAATGTAATCCTTTATTGTCAGAAAGCCTACACAATGGAATACATTTCTTTGTCATAAGTGGGATACTTGCAGACTATGTTGGATAGTGTCTCACTATGATATGCAACTGGATGCCCCTGTTGAGTAAGAACTACCCCAATAGCATAGTTAGAGGCATATGTGTCGTTCTCAAATGGTTTTTGCAAGTCTGGAAATGTGAGAACTGGGGCAAAGTAGAGGCGATGTTTTAATTCTATGAATGCCTTCTGTTGAGATTTCGAACAAAATAATTTGTTTTTCACTCCTCCCTTGGTCACTTGACTCAAGGGCAAAGTGATATGAGAGAATCCCAACACGAACTTGCGGTAGAAATTAGCAAGACCTCGAAAGCTTCGAAGCAATATTAGAGTGGTTGGGGCTGGCCAATCCTGAATGACTTGGATCTTGGTTGGATCCACATGCACCCCCAATTCATCAATAATGTATCCCAGATACTAAACCCGGGTCATGAAAAAAGTGCACTTCTCCAAATTGGCACACAACTTGTGTTGTCGTAGTGTTTGGAGGACCTGTCAGATGTGGTGGAGGTGCTCTTCCCAAGTCTAGCTAAAGATCAGGATGTCATCCAAGTACACTACTACAAATGAGTTGGCGAATGGCTACAATATGTCATCCATCAGCCTCATGAAGCTTTTCGTAGTATTCATCAACCCGAAAGGCATGACCATCCATTCGAAAAGGCACTCCTTGGCTTTGAAGGAAGTATTCCACACATTGGAGGGTTCGATTGGTACATGGTGATACCCAAACTTCAAGTTGATCTTGCTGAAATATTTTTCCCCTTTGAGTTGGTCCATAAGATCATCAATCCGTGGGATCAGTTACCTATTCCGAACAATGATTTTTTTCAATGCTCGATAGTCAATACAAAGTCTCCAAGTCCTATCCTTCTTCTGCACCAACATGATTGGGATCCCATAGGGCGATGAACTCAGTCGGATGTGACGTTTTTGCAGCAGCTCCTGAATCTTCCTCTTGATTTCATCGTTCTCCAGAACAAAGCGCCGATAGATCGTTCCATTGGGCAGCAACCCACCTGGGGTCAGATTAATGGGTTTCTTGACCTTACAGTGCAGAGGCACCCTTGCGAGTGAGGTGAAGATGTACCCGTACTCCTCCACGACCTTGTCCATTTGTTGTTGTCATGAAAAGGAGCCTTGTCTGGAGGTTGTGGCCACAATCTTCTTCTTCCCCGAGGTGTGTCATTAGGAAAATAAATTTCCTAGTTTTGTAAATGAGCGTACTGCATTGTTTTCTAGTAACCAAAGAGATAGCGACAGATGGTGGTACCTGTGGTATCCTATATAACTTATTGCCCAAAGTAACACTAATAGCGTCAGGTCGAGAATCATACAAAACATGTTTCTTCCACAAGTATGGTTGGACTAATAATACATCATAAACATCAAGAGGAGCAATGCCACATAATACCTCATCTGTGAAGGGCTTGATGTTGTAGGGAAGGCGACACTGCTGGCTGACGCGGAGATCCCGTTCTTGGTGAAGCAATCTGATGGTGTACGACTATGGTTATGTTGTGGTTGGAAAATCCAACCGCTTCACGACCTATACTAAAATGAGGTCCTTTTGGCTCCCACTATCGATAATGAACTTTATCAAGGAACCTTTTACCCAAATCTGGGAGTAAGAAAGATGCTCCTCCTCCTCTGGATCTTTCGGTTCCTCCTTCTAGATCTTCGTGGTGGCAACGATGCATTAGGCTCCACATCAATAATTTTCTTCCCTTTTTCATTCCCCTTGTCGGGTTCGGATTCAGATTCGGAGCATGCATCTGATTCCGAAGCCCTCATCTCGGCCACCAGTTACTACTTAGCCCCACACTCACATGTGTCGTGAGTGGATATCTTATTAAACTCACACCACTTTCTTGTGTCCTTCGGCTTCACAGTCTTGTTCTTTCCGTGTGCCTTTGGCATGTTGTCTTGGGTCGCCATGCCTTGGATTTTTCCTTTGTTCTGCGGTTTGGGGTCACCTTTCCTTTCCTTTTGATTCACAGATCCAAAGTTTCACTTCTTCTGTTTGAATTTATGCTCAATCTTGGCAGCATACCGGTATGTCGTATCGAGCAAGGAGATGTTGAGGAATTCCATTTCCTCCTGAATTTATCTCTGTAGACAACTTTGTTACTTCAACACCAAATGTTTCTCTGAATATTTGATACCCAAATTTGTACGCAAGGTATGGAACATATTCATCACCTCATGCACATCTTGATCCCTTTGCTACTGCAATGTAGTCCATTGTATGTACTTGTCCTCATAGCTCCCCACAAGATAGTATTTTTCCTTGATTTCATCTCATAAAAAAATCCAAGTGGTTACGACCGAGAACAAAGAGGGTTCCCCCTCATCCTTTTTCTCACAGTAGGTTTCCCACCAATCCTTGACATGGGGGGTAGCTTTGAGGAGTGCAAAAATAATCTTCTCTCGGTCGGAAAAGCCATGAACGAAGAAATATCCTTCTAATAGATTCAACCATCTATCTACATTATCTAAATATATTTATACATAAAATATGGTAATTTCAACATTTACTTGTACCATAAAAGGAATTTTTCCTCCAGAGTGGTTGCTGAATGCAGATGCGCCGCCGGTGGGAAATTGTTGAAGGATCTGGGCAAACTTATCCATCATCGCGTTAATTTTTTTCAAGGGCCTCCTCGAGAAATACTTTGATAATATCTCTTTCTCCCACATCTTTCTCTTCGTCCCCCATGGGTGGCCATTGGGGTTTGCAAGTCTAGTCTTGAAAAGGTACAACTAGATCGAGCCCTAACTCCTTACACCCCGACCTCGTTGGGGACATGCAAATAAGGATCAAGAAAGAGAAGACCGCTATGATACCACTGATATGGATTTATGCAGGAACAAAAAAAAATACATATATAACCATAAATATAAAGACGAAGTGGAAATAAGACTTCATTTCATTAATATCAAAGAATTGAAATTTGTTTACAGACAGAATGGAAATAAACTAGCTAGGGCACTGGTAGCTTATCTCTGAGAAGAGATGTGGTGGCTACAGGCCTCTGAACCATTTTAAAATGAGGATTTAGAGCCTATTTATTACTAATAAACAATGGAAAACCATAAACATCCAAAAACCTAACCCTAGGAGATGAAGCGCCAAAACTATGGGCCCCATTTGGGTAAATTGGTACGTCAACTTCCCGGGGACATAACTTTGGCAGACAATCTCTATTTGACGTGCACAATACCTCATTAGAAAGATCTATCTGAGGGCTACCATTTTTTATGTGAAAAACATCGAAGGAACTTTCATTTTTCTCCCGAAATGTCATTTATGGCCTCAAAATGGCTCCAAAAGTTTAGGACCCAAAAACTGCTAAAAATAGTAAACTATGCTACAATTAAGGAAACTAAAATAACTAAAATAAACAATGTTGGCTCCCCTGAGTGCAATAGGTGGGTTGCCACCAATATCCACCTAGATTATTCCTTCCCCCTTAGGAAGAAATGGTCCCCATTGCGTTGAGTTCCTCCATGAGATGAGGAAACTTCTACTAAAATTGGTCCCTGGTGAACCACTTGCCTTGGTGCAAGAGTTGGCCAGCTTTGACAACTCGATACAGTTGGATTTTCTGCTAAAGAGTGTTCTTGATTTACATGTCCATGATACAATTCATGGTGGCCTGTTCCATGTAATCTAGGTTTAAATTTTTTGGTGTGAGTTGTTCTACAATGTCGGAGGTGTCCAACAGAGGTGGGAAGTAGGGTCGAAGGTGGTCCACATTGAATACTGGGTGGAGACGAAGGAATGGTGGAATAATGAGCTTGACCGCATTGGCCCCTACAACCTTGGTGATGGTGTACAACCCATATTGGAGCGGGCAAAGCTTGTGGTGGGGTTCAATGAGCCGCTCCTTCTACAAATGTAGCTACACTTTGTCGCCCACCTAGAAGTTGTGTGGCACCCGATGTTGATCGTGTCGTTGCTTGTATTTATCATTGGATCTCTCCAATATGTCATGAACCTATTGGAGGATGTGTTGAATATGCTCAACGAAGTTGTTCTCTTTGTCAGCTTCAGACTGGACATGAGCCAAATCAGCCTGAGTAGCTACAAATGGCATGGATACGTCAATGGGACATAGTGGTTGGAATCCCAAGCCCACCTAAAAGGGGTTATGGTCAGTTGAGCTATGGAGAGCCTAGTTATAACTGTGTTGTACATAGAGAAGGCTCTCATCCCATGTGAATGAATTCTTTGAATTGTACATGCGCGGAATGTGTACAAATCATCCTATTGACGACCTCTATCAAGCCAGCAGTTTGGGGATGGAAAGTTGTGGACTTGGTGAGCTTGGTGTCCAGCATTGACCAAAGGCTGGACCAAAATGTGTTGAGGAACTTGCTATCCCGTTCTGAGATGATAGACTGTGGGATCCCAAAGTGCACCCACACTCGTTCAAATAAGAGTTTAGCAGTGGCCTCTGCTGTGATATTCTTCTTGCAGGCCGCCATAATGGCCATCTTTGAGAATATGTCGACGACCATGAAAACATAGTCATTTCCATGCTTAGTAGAAGGAAGGCTTGACATGTAATTCGTGGAGATGGATTCCAAAGGTTGAATAGGGGTAGTTAGCAGAGTATAGAGGCCTTGATTCTTGTTGGTTAGTTTGGAAATGGTGCAAGTAGTGCAGTATCTGATATAATTCCCGACATCCTCTCGAAGGTTCAACCAATAGAAATACTTTTGAAGTACTGCCACTATCTTCTCGACCCTGAAATGCCAGAGGACTTAACTGTAGTACGCTTCCTAAATCATCTTGGCACGCTCGCTTGAAGGAACACAAAGGTATCCCAAGTGACATAGTAGTGCATCTTGGAGGTGAAAAATAGTGTCTGTATTTGTAGTTGAATTCCAGACCGCTCTTGTAGAGAAGTGGCCAATCAAAATTTTGATTCCCAAAAGTGTTGAGAATGGTGGTTAGCGCCACAATTGGTGGTCACCTGAGGAAGTCTGCAACATTATTGGTGCTTCCCTTCTTTTACTTTATGTTCAAATGAAATTGTTGCAGATATGTGGACCACTTCTATTGGCGATCGTTCTGCAACTTTCCTTGTGTCTGTATTAATTGCAGGGTCGGTGGGATGTGTGGATGACCGTTTCCTTCCCCAAAATGTAATGCTTCCATTGTCAACAAGCCTCCAGAATGGAATACATTTCTTTGTCATAATTGGGATACTTGTGGACTGTGTCGAACAATGTCTCACTGTGATATGCCACTGGTTGCACCTATTGAGTAAGAACTGCCCCAATAGAATATTCAGAGGCATCTATCTCAATCCCAAATGGTTGTTGCAAGTCTGGTAATGTGAGCACTAGGGCAGAGCAGAGACAATGTTTCAATTCTACGAATGCCTTATGTTGAGATTCCAACCAAAATAATCTTGCTTTCGATCCTCCCTTGGTGACTTGAATCAAGGCCAAATGATATGAGAAAATCCCAACACGAACCTGCAGTAGAAATTAGCAAGATCCTTAAAGCTACGAAGCTCTGTTAGAGTGGTTGGGGCTGGCCAATCCTAAATGACTTGGATCTTGGTTGGATCCACATGCACCCCCCTTTCATCAATAATGTATCCCAGATACTGAACCTGGGTCAGGCCAAAATTTCACTTCTCCAAATTGGCACACAAATTGTGTTGTTGTAGTCTTTGGAGGACCTGTCAGATGTGGTGGAGGTGCTCTTCCCAAGTCTGGCTGAATATCAGGATTTCATCCAAGTACACTACTACAAATGAGTTTATGAATGGCCGCAAGATGTCGCCCATCAGTCTCATGAAGGTTTTGGGAGCATTCGTTAAACCGAAAGGCATGACCAGCCATTCGAAAAGGCCCTCCTTGGATTTGAAGGCAATCTTCCACACATCGAAGGGTTCAATTGGTACCTGGTGATACCCGAACTTCAAGTTGATCTTGCTGAAACATTTCACCCCTTTGAGTTGGTCCAGAAGGTAATCAATCCATGGGATCAAGTACCTATTCTGGACAGTGATCTTGTTCAATGCCCGATAGTCTATACAAAGTCCCCAAGTCCCATACTTCTTCTGCACCAACACGATCAAGCTCCCACAGGGCAATGAACTTGGCCGGATGTGACCTTTCTATAACAACTCCTGAATCTACCTCTTGATTTCATTTTTCTCCACAACAGAGTGCCGATAAATCAGTCCATTGGGAAGCAGCGCACCTGGCGTCAGATTGATGGGGTGCTTGACCTGACAGTGCAGAGGCACCCTTGCGGGTGAGGGGAAGATATCCCTGTACTCCTCTACGATCTTGTCCATTTGTTGTTGTCATGTTGAGGAGTACTATCTGGAGGTCATGGCCACAATCTTCTTCTTTCCCTAAGGGCATATCATCAAAAAAAAAAAAATTCCCGGGTTTGGAAATGAGCTCACTGCATTCTCTTGTAGTAACCAAAGAGATAGCGACAAGCAGTGGTACCTCTGGTATCTTGTACAACTTATTTCCCAATGTAACAATAACAGTGCGAGGTCGGGACTCATACACATCATGTCACATTCCAAAAGTATGGTTGGCCTAATAATAAATCACAAACATCAAGAGGATAAATGTCACATAATACCTCATCCGTGAAGGGCTTGATGCTGTAGGGAAGACGACACTGTTGGCTGACGCAAAGATCCCGTCCTTGGTAAATCCACCAGATGGTCTACGACTATGGGTGTGTTATGCTCAGAAAGCCCAACCTCTTCACGAAATCCGCCGAAATGAGGTTCTTTTGGCTTCCACTATCAACAATGAACTGTAGAGGGGAACCCTTTACCCACATCTCGAAGTGGAAGAGACACTTCTCCACCTCTGGACCTTCTGGTTCCTCCTTCTGGATCTTCGTGGTGGAAAATGTGTCGTTGGGATCCGCATCAATAATCTTCTTCCCTTTTTCATTCCCCTTGTCGGGTTCTAATTCAAAGTCGGAGCATGCATCTGATTCAGAAGCCCTCATCTCTTCGACTAGTGACTGCTTGGCCCGACACTCACTTGTTTTGTGAGTGGAGTTCTTATGGAACTCACACCACTTTCCCTTGTCCTTCCTCAACTTCGCGGTGTTGTTCTTTGTATGCGGCTTTGGCAGGTTGTCTTAGGCCACCATGCCTTGGCTTTGTCCTTTTTTTTTCGGTTTGGGGGCACCTTTCCCTTGCTTTTGATTCGCAGATCCAAAGTCTCGCTTCTTCTGTTTGAATTTATGCTCAATATTGGCAGCATACTGGTATGTCGTACCAAGCAAGGAGATGTCGAGGAAATCTATTTCTTCCTGAATGTATATGTGAAGACAAGTGCGATACTTCAGCACCAAATGTGTCTCCAAATATTTGATACCCAACTTTGTATGTAGGGTCTGGAACAAATTCGTCAGCTCATGCACATCTCGATCCCTTTGTTGCCACCGTGTATTCCATTGTATGTACTTGTCCTCATAGCTCCCACGAGATAATATTGTTCCTTGATGGCATCTTGAAAAAAAAATCCAAGTGGGTATGATCAAGAATAGAGGGGGATCCCCCTCTTCATTTTTCTCACCGTAGGTTTCCCACCAATCCCTGACATGGGGGGTAGCTTTGAGGAGTGCAAAAATAATCTTCTCCTAGTCATAAAAATCATGAACCAAGAAATATCCTTTTAATAGATTCAACCGTCTATCTACGACGTCTACATCTATTTTTCCATAAAATATGGAAATGCCAAAGTTTACTTGTATGATTTGCACCTCTAGAGTGGCTGTTGGATGCAGATGTGCCACCCGTGGGCAGTTGTTGAAGGATGTGGGAAAATTTATCCATGATCGCGTTCCTTTTTTTTCGATGGCCTCCTCAAGCAATATTTTGATAGGATCTCCTGCTCCCTCATGCTTCTTTTCGTCCCCCATGGGCAGTTGATGGTGTTTGCGAGGTTAATCTTGCAAAGGTTCAACAAGATCGAGCCCTAACTCCTTATACCCTGACCTCGTTGGGGACATGCAAAGAAGGATCGAGAAAGAGTAGACCGCTCTAATACCACTGATCCAGATTTATGTAGGAACAAAACAGAATACACATATAACCATAAATACAAATATGCAATGGAAATAACACTTAATTTCATTGATATCAAAGAAATGAAATTTGTTTACAGAAATAATGGAAATAAACTAGCTAGGGCGTTGGTAGCTTATCTCTAAGAAGAGATGTCGTGGCTACAAGCAAAAGGAATTTGGTTCAAGTTGGCTACATAATTGGTGCTGAGATTGATTGTTTGGGACTTTAGTCCTTGTGAGATATTCCTAGATGTGGGTGAAATTCCGGAGAGGGAGAGTGGGCTACACCTTGTTGGAAATGCTCCTCTAGCACTTGTAGCTATGTATTCCTATCCTTTCTGGGCTTATGTACTACTTTCTTGTTTTTCGTGTGTTTCTGTCTCACATTTGTCAGGTTGTCTATCTATAGTGGAGCATAGTGTTTGGATGGGGTTGTTAGGGGACGATTTTTTTTTTTATTTCCTTCCATTTATCGCTTAGGACCTTGAGTTATTTAGTTCTCTATTTTTGGTGGCCTGTAGGAGTGGTGAATTGGTAGTGTTTGGAGGGCTCGGTTATTAAATTCCAGGGATTTGGATAGGGAGCCTTTCTTTGAGGAAGAGGGTTTGTAGCATTTTGGGTTGGTGTTTTAGTGGGTGGCGGGTAAGCTTTGGTGTAAGGGGTGCAAGCCCGACTCAACGAGGCGGTCATGTAACAACTGACCTCTTTTCGGGGGCAATATCAGAGTGTGGCTATGCTTAGGTGAAGGTGTCTTGGTAGCCATCATGGTGTTCTAGAAGCTCTTTTTTTGTAACTGTTGTGTTTCAAGGTTGGGTCTGTGAAGTGAGTCATGTGAAGGGACCTCATCCTTTGGCTTTTTGGGTGTACATTGCATTGGGATTATTGCAAGGGTTCATTTGGGGGAGATTTTTTGGGTTTCTCATTTCTATTGGCAAATCAGGGTGTCTTATTGTCAGATTTGGGTGTTCAATTCTGTGTGGTTTTCTTGCCACAATTGCATAGACAAGTTTGCAAAGGGTTGATGTAAAGGCAACATGGTCATGTTCACCAGGGTGTGGGTATGCAAGGCAAGGGAGTGGCCCACCTAGTGGATTTGAGAGACATTGGTGAAGAGTTAGGCCAACAACCAACTAATTCCCCTGGGAGAGTTTATTTTTTACCTCCATTCAATGCGATGGAATCTCAAATTAGACAAGTCACTCTATTGGTGAAAAAATTTACTAGTGACAAGTAGGATGAATTTAATGAGGTCATTTCATTTATGAATGACCTCCAAAATAACCCATGGGACATCCTTTACAGGTTGGTCTCTCTGTGACATGGAAAAAAATGGATTCAGGATAGACATGATCGAATGGAAGGTAGAATCAATCACATGGAGGTTCACGTTCATGAGGCCTTTCATCCTCTGAATCCACTCGATAATGACCCAAACACTCCAAATCCGGGTAGTGTAGCTACCCCTGGATGATAATGGGGTGCATGTTGGTCCTATGTCCTTTTTGGGAAATGTGGATTATCTGTATGAGGTATCATAACTTTCTTTTGTTACAGTATATGTTTGTTTTCCATCATCTTTAGGCCAACAAGTCTGGTAGGAAAGAGGCTGAAGAATTTTGAAAGCTAAATCCCCACGATGTGTATTTGTAATGTTTTAATAAAAATAACGATTTACAAAAAAATGACACTATCAATCTATTTTTTAATTTGGGGTTGGTTTTAATATTTTGATCAAAATGATACCAAATTTTAATACTATAGTTTTAAATAAATTTTAATTTTAAAGTCTAAAAAAATAGAGGTGTTATACGTAAAACCACTTTTCAATTTTGGGGTCGATTTTTAGGCTTTTGTTAGTAACGTTACAAGTTATGATTACAAAAGGTTGTAATTTTAACCTAGATAAAAATGGGTGCCACCAGTACTACCATTTTTCAAAGTAGTTTATTTTAGTATTTTTGATGCATAAATATGATTTTTTCATGCTATAGTATTCATTTTGAGGTCAAATTTCTAATTAGGTTGGTAATTTTGTTTCATCCAACCCTTCTATATGCTTCTCTCCATGGGAATACTATGTTGGAGGAAGGGTATATGGACCCTTCACTTGAATCCCCCTTACAAAAAATCTCAAGGAACCGTTTTTTATGTTTTCCATTGGATACCCCTTGACACTAATAACATTCTTTAGGAAGGGTCAATTAACCCTTCTTCATTCTCCCCAATCCATAATAATAATATTCTTTAAGAAGGGTTGAGCACAAGTTCCACTAGAAACCCTGCACAGTGAATACCATTATTGAGTAAGGGTTGGCTCTCCCATTCTCTACGGTCACTCTACATGTGAATATTGTGATTGAAAATGGGTTGGTTGATCCTTCCATTGGAAAATCCATGATACAAATACTAAACTATAGTAAGGGCCAATTATCTCTTATTTGTGCTCTCCCTTCATAAGAATATAATGTTGAAGGAAGCGTTGACCGAAAGTCCCCCATGAAAATTCTTTGTTGAAGGAATGATTAACTGATCCTTCAACTGGGTACCCCACAATGCAAATATAATCTCTAAGAAGGGTCATCTAACCATTCTCCATTATCTTTGATGCAATAGCATATTCTCTCAAAATCTACCTTGTTGAATATACCTAAGGAGGCCTTCGAATTTACAAAAGGGATTTGGTTACCTTAATTAAAATATTGATTATATTTCTTAGGTAATTATAATTTTAGATGAGAGTATAGATTTTTCAATGACGTTTTGATGAGTTAGCAATTTTTTCCATTTAATATTGCTACTTGCATGCATCATTAAGAGGTTAGGAGATTAGTTGAGTTTAGGCAACATTTTCCCAAATTGGAGAATTTGATTCCACCATTTGGAATTGAAATTATTATCTTATGAAATTTTATAAATCCTTATATAAAAATGGATAAAGATAGAGACTGTGAGAAATAGAGTGAGGATATGAGAAAGGTGAAGGGATTGAGAGAGGTACACAAGAGAAGTGAGGAAGAAAGGGCCAAATAATGTGAATCGTGCCATTGAGGCACTAGAGTATGTATGTACAATTATTATGAATTAAATATGGTTCATGTCATTATCCTGTGTGTGAATTGTCTCTATATAATGAATGAATAGGAGAATTCTGCAATTATGTTAGTGAATTTGTGTTGTAGAACCAAATCATTTCCCTTTTGAATTTCCTTGCACAGAAGAATCTGGCAGTGTTTTTAATCATTGAGTTTGACTTGGGGTTCATTATTATCCGATACTTGTGCAAGTTTGATGTTTAGACTAAATTACACCTGTCTATTGCAATTAAGTAGGTGGTACTAGTTCCATGTAAAAGAATTGATAAAAAATGAAGTGGATCTCCGTAATTGGGTGACTGAAATACAAAATCTAAGTCTGCAACATAGTTTTAAACATGACCTCGAAGAAACACCAAAATTTTAGCACATAATGTCAATTGAAAAAAATAGATACATAAGTTGGCATTTTAAGACATCAAGACTTGAACATTGTTTGTTGTGAAACCAGCTCCAAAAATAGAAGAAAAGAGATATCAACGCCTTATAAATAAGCCACTTCGAGGGGGAAACCTCCAATACATTACATGAATGAACAATTCTTGGATGATACAAATGAAAAAACCTCCTTTCTATATATAGGAGTCCATGGGGCCACAATGTAATCCTAGTGGGGCCACAATGTAATCCTAGCCGACCTAAAATTAATAATGTAAGGGCACAATAATAAAAATATGGGGGTTATAGGGGTACAACAATAACAATAAGGGGGGCTACAATAACATAATAAGGGACTACACTATTAATATAGGGACTTAACATTGTTGTGTTAACATATTCGACGAGAGTAGCCAAACCTAAACATATCCAAATAATCTAGATCTTAGATGGGAAAATGAATCTGTGCCTTTTAACATATCTAGGGCCACAAGATGATTTGAGCACCATGCCATCCACATACCGCAAATGGACAGATGAAACTTGTTATTGCATCCAATGTGGGATCCACAACACATGAGTTGAGGTGTTTCCGACTTTGACACATTTAGTTGTTCGTTCATTTGTGAAGTGAGGTAAGGGGATAGATATCTGAACCTTTAGATTAAGACTCAACACAAACCTTGAGGAGTGGACTCCATTATCTCACAAGTTCTCCCTAAAGCAAAGTCCAATCTCACTAAAGGGAAGAACTATAGATAAAAATAGGCAAATCTTCTCATTGTCCCCTCCACAACTTTACCCCTCACTTCTAGGATTTGGATGTCGCGAGGTTCCTAACCTAACGAGGATTTCCCTATGTCTAATTCCAATTATGAACCTGTTATTGGTATGAGTGATAGTTAAAATCTTTATTATTATTTGACTATTCAATATGTGTGATTTAATGAAAAAAAATCATAAAAATACGATGATGATCAAACTAGTTTAGAAAGGAGATATTCCAGTAATGACCAATGTTAAAAACAAACCATTTACAGTAAGTATCCAAATCAAATAATCATTTCATGGAATAACCCTACAACATAAGTGTAATTCCCAATGTACCAATGATGCCAATGATAAAACATTTGTGTGAATCTCATGTAGAAAATATATGGAAGCATTTTGTTAAGTTAAAAAGAATATCTCATACTAAATCTTTCGAATATAATAATATTCCCACAACTCAACATTCAAGAATCCAATATGTCAATTATCCACCAATAGTTTGCACCATATCAAATATAATCATCAAATGAAATGAGTTTTAATTGTCAAGTGAAAATGTGAGCAGATTTATTTTAGTTATAAGATGAAAATGGGTTTAATTGTTTATGAGAATAAGTCATAAACACAAAGTACAAGTTATAAACACAAAATGTAAATATCCACCCATTAAAAATAATTCATATAACTCGCACTCGCAACTAGACCAATATCTCCTTGGTTTTTTTCAAAATATCCACACATACATATAACCACAAAGCTATTATCTTTCATTTGGTGCAAATAATCAATATTTTAAATGATTATTCCATCTTAATGTTATTTCAAACCTTCTAAGAAAAGCAACTCGAAATTGACTCAATGAAAATGTGTTCACAAAATATAAATTTTCATGCGTGATTTATGTATGATAACTGTAACCAAGTTTGCAAAGTTCACTTCAAAAAAATCAAGCTCGTGAAAAATGTATGCTCCCCGTAACATTTAATCTATAGAAAATATTAAAGAAAGTCTTAATTTCGAATATATGATGAGATATTTCTCAATATAGTAACCGTGAAGGGATGAAACACTATTTTTTTTTAATTGGTGATTCGATCCATGGGAAAGATAAAATCAATTGCTCGCAAGCGACCCGATGCTTGTAGCCATTTGCAGAGGGGTTGACCAAGGTGCTATCGCCTTGATAATGATGTGTGATGATTTTAGTCTAGTTGATGGTCTCAAGAAAAAGACGCTCTATCCACGAGATGTAGGGAGTGTCAAAAGAAGAACCAACCAATGAAGGAGTAAGCGACAAAGTTAAATCTACTCTAATTTATTTTATTTTATTTTTTTAAACAAAATAAAAATAAGTAAGCCATAATAAATCTAAAGTGAATATATTATTTTTGTTTTTATATTTTTAATTTTTTAAAATAAAATTAAATTAGTTTACGAGGTTTTGGATAGATGGTGATCAATAAATTTTCTAATTTTTTTTGCTATGATTATTGAAATTTTTGTTAGCCCAAAACAACAGTGTGACGAATTTATCCCACTCGAAGTATAAGAGAAAAATCACAATAACTACAAAATACAACAAAACAACTACCTTTCACACGGTTAAATCTTCAGAAGGAATTTGAAAACATCAAAATAAGCATTTATGTGTGAGAAAAATAATAAGGGGAAATTTTAATAATGACCCCCCTTAAATATTTGAATTGATGCAACAAAAATAAATACATATAACATGTAAATGCTTGAAATTACCAATCCACATGAAAAACTACATTTCCCTTAGAGTAAGATAGAGTGTCCTCCTTTTATAGAGTAAGGAGGCCTATAACCCATTAGTTACAATTGCATGGGAAAATGAAATACCATGGGTGTTGACTTGATGGGGCCTAGACCTAGGTTCAAAGTGACTGCATAATCCAACAAAACCCACTATACTAGCCCTTTCTGCAACGATATGCTTGCGTAGACCGAAGTCTCACCCGAGGCAATATAGGGTGATGCTAGAACCATGTTTTTGCATCCATAGGGATAGAGGATAGTGGCTTTAGGGGTTTTCCTTCTTATCAGAGCTCTGCGGGTCAGATCTATCAATATTACTAGCGTTGTTCAACACAACTGTTGAACTTACTCACAGATTGTACGATCTTACTTATTCATGCATTAAACATAGTAAATAACCATAAAACATACTACTTATTCAGTTATAGAACAAAAGCCTTATTCAAAATAGACATTCATAAAAAGTAAGCAAAAAGGAAGAAGCCCATGTCATAGATGAAAGAGAAGAACTTGATGCAAAGAAATCTAAGAAAGAAGAAGCGAAAGATCTCTATTGTGATTGAGATCATCTTTCTCTTTAAGTGATTTTTGTTGGCTGTAAAATAGTATGATAGGAAGAAGTGTATATTAATAGCATCATGATAGAAGTATGGAAGGAGCACTTGAAGAAGTAGCTCCTGGAAACCTCACTAATAACTACATTGATGGAAGGAAGTCATCAAGATCAAGGGTCATCATTTAATAATCAATATGGAAACAAAATTCAGGGATTAGAACATGATGACGTATTGATGAAGAAAGTCAAGGGAATGAAGTTCTTCATTCTAGTGAAATTGATGCAGGATGACTCAAAACAACAAAGGATGAGGTACATATTCATATATGCTAACACTAGATGTTGTGAATCCATGTCATATGGTTGCAGGTGATGGACTTCTATTGTTAGAAGTATGATCAAAGGAAGGAGTGTCTCTTCTAGTGCACAGGTTTCCACTAACATATGAAATCAAATATTTCCTCATATGGAATATGAGGTGGTTGTATGAAAACAAGTAACTGGATATTGGAAGTTCCTAAGAATGAAGTTGTGTGGAGAAAGAAAGGAAGAGAAGTGAAACCATGTCAAGAGGTGGTTATCATCCGGAAGCCAAGAAGATGTGACTAGGAGATCTCCTAGGAAGATATGTGAACTCTGATAGAAGTAGGGTAAACAAGAAGACCCTTGACAATAAATTAATTAATTTGATTTTTAATAACTAAATAACTAATTACCTAATTCTCTAACGGCTATCTCCAGGCAATGATGCATCCATACTATTTATTCATTAAGATCGGTTAACTTCTTCACCTTGTCCTCAGGATGAACCACATTACGAAACGTCAACCAAATCTTAGTGATGTGATTATTTCGAAAGACATTTATCTACATTATGGATCACAAAAGTCTTATATGTAACAATACATATCTTTAGGAGATGTGTCAATCTAAATAGAGGATGTCGATGCCTACAAGAAGATGTCATGGTGAAATATCATCATTGAGGTAACTATTTATTTAAAATTTCTTAGGTATATTTTTATCTGGATAAATTTATGCAGGGCTGCCAATCATGTGGAAGGATGTAAGATCCTTGGGAGATGGTTCGAAGGAAAGCAGCATGGCATAAAGGTGGACCAGATGAGAAACACCGATGAATCACTTTCTGGTGGATGACATGACTCGTGGATGAAAGTGATAGATGATCTATGCCCTACGAAGCCAAATGTTGAAGATTCCTCAAAATCGAAATCCATGACATCATGGGGAGGAATTTTTCATGAGCAGCTGGGTGTCTCACTATTGTTGTTGCAGGTCCTTGGTTAAGAGGGAGCCTGGTGGTAAGTTTCTTACTTGGAAGAAACTTGAAGTATGTCATTCCTGATTTAAAAGGAAGTGACAGATATGATTCTCTAAATTCATGTGTCATGCACTAAACTAGGACTAACGACCGTAAGTCTTAATGAAGGCCATGCAGAGAGAATGGATATATACATCATTCTGGTCTTCACCTGGAAGACAGAATGGAGGATTGGGTAATCATCTGGCATCCGATACTCTTTGAGAATGAGATAGGGCATTCAAGATAAGATTAATCGAGGACCGATATTCTTTGAGGGTTGGCTACCCAAGAGAAGAATAGTCCAAGAAGGTCATACTTTGTGAACACCTGGGTGGAGTGTGTACCCTGAAGAGACAATGACTATGGTGTTTATAAGTCATGTGTCTTGTCAGCATTGTAGCCCATTGTCTTGTTGAGATATGGGGTTGTTAGTGAAGGCCTTTCACTAGGAAAATGATGGTTGATATGATGCTATACAAATGTGATTACCAATCCGATTCTTCTTATGAGATTCTTCAGATTGAAAGTGACCATGTACTTGTATGAATACCTCCCTAGTTAAGAGGGAGTGTTGAAAAGGGTAACTAGGTTTGGTCTCCATATTGAGTATGTAATTATGTATTTATGTAATGAAGAAGACAAAGGTAATAAAGTGTATTTTTTTATGCTTGCTTCATGGGTTTCATGAGCAACGTTTTTATTATAGGTCAAATGACTTCTTCTTGATGTCTTTTAGGGATTTTTCATCTTTTCATAAATATACTAATCAAGGGTCATGTATATGAAAATTCAAGACAATGAAGTATGCCTCAAGACCTTGTCATATAAGCCTTGAATACATGGCTCAATGTGGCTCAAGATCAAAGTTAATATCCTCTACAAGTCGTTGGATGATCTTCTCCAAGTTTGAAGTAAAGTCGGCTCAGAAGTAGGCCTTCATGTCATCCCAGAAGCAGGTTTGTTCAGTATATACAAGGAAATTTTTGCGGCTCATTTGGAGACAAAAAATTGGACATCTAGAAGAAACAGTGCAGATAAGAACCTCACAAAAAAGCGAAGTACAAGCACTAAGATTTTCGGTATTAATTCAAGAGCAGAATTGTGTGGATAATATATCGTTGTGTGGGCTTCAATATATATACAATTTCAGATATCTCTATGTCTGAGTTGTAGCATCATGTGAATATAAGAAGAAAGAATGAAAATTATATAAGGATAACAATGATATGATAGATACCACAACAAGGTAAGGAATCCTTACTCGAATCACTGTCACATAGCGAAGAGAAGGAATCATCTTCGGATCATTGTTTAGAATATATACTTGTCTTGGAATATAAAAGATATATCACAGGTTGGAATGGCATCCATAGTAACAAAATACAAGAAGAACAGGAAGGAAGAATAATAGTTCCTAGAGTCAAGAAGGAAGAAGGAACCGAGATTTCCTAGAGTCAAGAAGAGAAGAAGGATCGTTCAGTTGAAAGACTAAGTTATCTAGTTCTGGTGCAGAAAGTTGGAGGGCGATGCAGGACGGTGTAGAGAAAAAGGATCATCTTAAGGAGTCAAGTAAGAAGTAGTGACAAGGTCTTGGAGGCATACAAGGGTCAAGGGTCTGTGCCATGGTCATGGTACTTGTCATCTGAAATTTTATAAGAATAATTTCTTGTGGGTTTTCCTCTCCAAAAGGGAGAGGTTTTGGCCCTGGCTCGAAGAGCCTAAATTTTTGTTTCTTGAATTTTGGTAATTTACTTGATGAAAGACATAATAATCTAATAAGAGAAGACATAATTAAAAGAAGTAAATTCGCAATTAATTATCGAGAAGAGAATTAAACCTAGCCCTACCTAATTCTCAACATATCTTAGTAGCCGAAGTTTTCCTTTATTTTTTTTCAATACCCCTTTAAGATGTAGCAATTTCTCACTTGCTAGCATTCAAAATTTCAAGATTTCCTTTCTTTAGATGAAGCATTCAATGCTTTAGGAACTAGGTGATAACTAATGAGGGGGTAGAGCTTCATGCTAGAATTTTTCCCATGTGCTAATAATGTCCCAATCATCTTCCACATTTTACATTTTCCTTCTTTGTGGCTTTATATGTTTTTAACTTTCTTCTTAGTTACATCAATCTTTGGAAACAAGTTTTTGAGCCCCGACTCAAGGATGTGGATGAAAGATGCCAATCCCAATGATCAATGACTACTAACCCAAATAATGGGAATGGATAATTGGGAGACATGGAAAGTAGTAATTATAGATTACCTTGGACACATTATATCAAGCAATGCCTCCCCAATAGTGCTCTTCCTATACCCTAAGGCCTTAGAGTAGTTCCCACTGAATTAGAGATAAATATTAACCTCTAAACTGAAGTGTGGAAGAATACAATCAAGATCGGTCAGTGATCCAATTTTCCCCATAATTTGTATCAATATGCCCGTAACATTAAATGAAATCACATGATTGCAATAATGGTTAGAGTACATACAGATGTTATACAATATTTTGTCACACTCCACTTTGTGTCGTCATACAACTAGTGTCGCAAAATATGGTCTCCATCAAACATGTCTAAAACATACCCGAAGAAGTGGAAAAAGACTTGACTTGAAAATATTTTGAAAAACTTGTCAAGAACCTTATTTTACAAGCCCAGCGCGCTCTACATCGCTAATGACCCGCGCTTGTCACCTTTTGAAAAACATGTGTCTATCACTTCCAGCACAACTTTTGTCAAGAAAATCCGTGTTGGTCCTCTTCAGGAAGTTTTCCAAAAAACTGTAGGATAAACTTCCCTTACTAGAAGTCTCGAGAATGGCGACATGGTTTCAAGTTTTTGATTATATGAGCGAGACCTCCCATTCATGGCCATGGATCCTCTTTCCATGGATATTTCCCTTAATATGTGGAACTTCTCCCACCTTTAATGGATCCTTAACTCCCTCTCCTTCCCTATAAATGAAACTCCTACCATCCACTAATGGTTGGTTGTCATCCTATGAGCTGAAACATGCCCAATCGCTGCCCATTTGTGAAGGAGGAAGCCATTTAAAGAGTTGAGGCTAGGACTTGGAGTCTCCCCATTGGAGTCACCATTTTTTTGTGCAGGCAAAGTGTTGGAGAAAAGTTCCTTTTCTTGTGTCAAGCTCATTAAAAAATGAAACAAGGTCCTCGGAGCAAAGTTCCTTTTCTTGTGTCACTGGCTCCTTAAAAAATGAAACAAGGTCTCCAGAGCAAAGTACTTTTTCTTGTGTGAAGCTCGTTAAAATAATGAAACAAGGTGTCAGAGTAGAGTTCATTTTCTGGTGTCAAGCTCCCTAAAAAATGAACCAAGTTGTTGGAGCAGAGTTCCTTTCCTTATTTCAAGCTCCATAAAAAATGAAGCAAGGTGTCAGAGCATAGTTTCTTGTCTTGTGTCAATCTCATCAAAAAATGAAACAAGGTGTCAGAGCATGGTTCCTTGTCTGGTGCCAAGCTCGTTAAAAAATGAAATAAGGTGTTGGAGCAGAGTTCCTTTTATTATGTCAAGTTCATTAAAAAGAAATAAGGTGTCATGAGGACATTTCTTTTACTGCGTCAACCTCGTTAAAAAATGAAACAAGTCCTTGTGAGGATAGTTCTTTTACTGTGTCAACTTCATTAAAAAATGAAATAGTTTCCTATGAGGATAGTTCTTTTACTATTTCAACCTCGTTAATGTTGGAAATACTGAGAGGGGGGGTGAATCAGTATTCCTTTCAATTAGTATTATTATTAATATTTCAGAGCATTAGTTAATCTTCAATTTATTATCAGTGTTTGTACAATGATAGCAGTAAACAAAAAGAACGCAACTCCACATAGTTTTTAAGGTGGAAACCCTCTCCGGGACAAAAACCACCTGAATGCTTTTCTAATAATTCTTTAATATTAAACTCCAATTGAAAATAAAGCTCCAACTTCCTAGAATATAGAAAAGCATTCTTCTCCAGCTCCCACTGGATGGACACTCCAATGCCCAAGATTCTTCAGTAGTCAACTTAATGGATGCGCCAACACCCAATGAGCTACAACTCACCCTAGCACCACCCTACCACCCTGTAGAAGAATAAAAGAAGAATGGACTCCCTTACCAGGGAAAATGGTCCACTTTATAATGATATAGAATGATGTAGAAGAATAATACACACTAGACCATAACCCCAACTATGACACAACCACCTAATGATGATCCTAGACCTCCCGACACTGCCTCTTCAACTCTTGGCAGATAGACACTTGTACAATTTTTACAATGATTTAGTATAATGATACCTTTATAATGAATGTATGCAGTGCTGCCCACTTGAAGACTTCATGTGGTGAACTTATTGTTGTTGTTCTGCACCTTGATTGCTACTCTTGTCATGCTACCCTCTGTTACACGTTGCTTTGCTTTGCTACCCTAGAAAGTCTAGTCCTTTGAAACCCTTGACAACGCATGATCTAGATTTTTCTTTCCTTCTAGGATCTCGATATTGAATCTGGCGTATCTCTGTTATTTCAGATCCCCAATATGTGATTTTAGGTTCTATAGTAGTCATCTGAGTCTTCTTTCCAATGCCACAAGTTTGACCCAATTTGGATTCTTCAAGGGAGAGTTATTTCCAATCTCTCACAATGATCTAATTATGGAATGGTTCAGTAGAGAGAACTTGTATGGCAAGCCACGTGTCACTGTTTCTTAATTTGGCTCTAAAATTGATACAGTGAAAACTACATTCCATGCACTATCTGCCACTTTTTACAGAATTCCAATCTGATACTCAGAGAGAGAGAGTTATGATGATTTTCCCAAGGTCACTTCTTTGAGATGAAGTTCAGGAGCCTGTAAAAACACTGACTTCCACAGATCATATCTCCGAAAATGTTGCGCACATAGATCTGAAATTTTTACAAGAGCTTCCTTAGGATTTCCGCTTCTTCTCATAAAAATTTCAGCTTCTGAACCTTCGTAGAAAAAACGTTAGAGCGAAAATTCCACGATGACCTGTTTGAGGTATCAAAATCCCTGCATGAGGAGGATATGAGGATCACAATTTATATAAATGCTTAGGTTGAGAGGGTCTTAAACAAGTGAATGTGGGAGGGATTTTAGGAGCTTAAAAATTATTAATTATTGACTTTTCAATGACCCATGCCACAACCCCATGGAGTTTTAGCGCACTAACTGGGGTTACAAACTTCAAACATGAATATCTCTCAAACCGTGAAGAATTACATGGCGTACCATATATCAATGGAAACATCTCGACAAGTAGAAACCATCAAAAATTTTCTTGACCCAGAATATAGTAATTTGGTAGGTCAAAATTCCCATGCAATATCGGGTTAGCCCCTGGTTCTGCTTGGGTTGACATCAATGACAACCACTGATCAACAATCTCCCCCTTTGGTATTGATGGCAACACAAGTACTCCCCCTGCGATCATGACACCCATTCCTACAACATTATCTCCCCCTTTGATATCAATGGAAACGAGTAACTCCCCCTGACACACAACCATCCTGCAGACCTGTACACACTTCCACTCCCCCTTTATATTTTGAATAAGGAAAATCTAATGAGAACTTGGAAGAATCCCAAGCTTAAGGAAAAGATATTCAAATATTTCATGAGGTAAAGGTTTAGTGAATATATCAAAAATTTGTTCGTTTGTACCAACATACTCAAATTTTATATTCTTTTCAGTGACTTGTTCTCTAACAAAATGATATTTGATCGGAATGTGTTTTGTTTTTGAATGCATGATAGGATTCTTGGAGATGTTGATGACACTGGTGTTGTCACAGAATATGGGAATAGGCTCACTGAAGTGCACTTGAATATCTTGCAAAGTTTGTTTCATCCAAAGGACTTGAGTACAACATGCTGCCACTGCAATGTATTCTGCTTCCGCTGTAGATAACGAGATTGAGGTTTTTTTTTTTCTCAGCCATGATACAAGACAACCACCTAGATAGAATGCTGCTCCACTAGTACTCTTACGATCATCAACGCTTCCTTCCCAATATGCATCTGTAAAGGCTTGAATAATGAGATTGTTACACTTGGGATACCACAAGCCATATTATTTTGTGCCCTTTAGATATCAAAGGATTATTTTGACGGAAATAATATGTGATTCTTTTGGTGCTGCTTCGAATCTTGCTACTTGTCCAACTACTTGCATAACATCAGGCCGGGAGGCTGTTACATATAGAAGACTACCAATCATAGATCTGTACAACCTCTGATCCACATCCTTATATGAGTCTTCTACACTCAATTTGCAACCTGTTACCATCGGAGTAAGGACGAGTTTGCAATCTTCCATTTTGAATTTCTTGAGGATTTCCTTGATGTACTTGGCTTGAAATATAAATATTCCTTTCTCTTGCTGAGATATTTGAAGCCCTAAGAAGTATGTCAGCTCACAAAGTAAAGACATCTCGAACTCACTTTGCATCTTTGTAGAAAAGTTCTTACTTAATCGATCATCATTGCCACCAAATATTATATCATCCACATATACCTCAACGATTGTTAAATTATCTGTATCTATTTGTACATAAATATTGCTATCAACAGTACCTTTCTTGAACCCTTGTTGATGTATATATCCATCAAGACGAGCATTCCATGCTCTGGGAGCCTGCTTGAGACCATATAGAGCCTTCTTTAACCTACAAACATAGTCTTCTTTTTCTGATAGTAGAAAACCTTTAGGTTGTTCGATGTAAACTTCTTCTTCTAATTCAACATTCAAATGTTGACTTAACATCCATTTGGTAGACTTTGATTTTTCTTGAACATGCATAGGCAAGAAACATTCGGATGGATTCCATTTTGGCAACTGGTGAAAATGTTTCATCGAAATCAATTCCTTCCACTTGTGCATAGCCTTTGCAAACCAATCTTGCTTTGTTTCTGGTAACCTGTCCATCTTCATTCAATTTGTTCCTGAACACCCATTTAGTCCGAATGAAATTTTTTTCTTTTGGTCGTGGAACTAATTCCTAGGTGTTATTCTTCTCGATTTGATCCAATTCTTCATTCATAGTTGCTACCCAATGTTCATTCTGGTTGGCTTCCTCAAAACTACAAGGCTCAAAGGTTGCTAGAAAAGCAATGTGAGCTTGTTGTGATGAACGAAGCTGTCGACCTTCATTTATGTCACCAATGATTTGATTTTATGGATGGTTCTTTTAAATCCATTATTTTGTTCTCTTTGGAGGAGCTTCTTGTTGTTGTTCCGGTATATCTTGATGATCATTATTTACTTCTTCATTTTTGATAGTTACTTCTTGTTCTAGACTTTTCTCTATGACTTTTTCACCCTCTGTCTCAAGTTTCAAAGATTCTAGATCCTCATCATTATTCGTTAAAACATCGTCTTCGTCAAATGTAACATTTATGATCTCCACTATCTATTTTTGTCTTAGATTATAGCATTCATAGGCCTTTATTTTTCGTGAAACCAACAAAGATACCTTCATTAACACGTGATTCAAACTTACCCAAATTTTGATCTTCTCTTTTGATATAACATTTTCTTCCGAAGATTCTGAAATATGTTACATTAGCTGGTTTTCCTTTCCATAATTCATATGGGGTCTTTTTGCAATTATTTTTTAGAAGACTTCGGTTGATAATGAAGATTTTCGTATCAATTGCTTGAATATAGAATTTTTCATCCAATTTTGAGTCCTTCAACATTGTTCTACCCATTTCCTGTATAGTTTTGCTCTTTCTTTCAGCGATTCCATTTTGCTGAGGTGTTCGTGTTATTGAAAACTATCTTTTTATTCCATTTTCGTCACAGTATTGCTGAAATAATTTAGAAGTGAATTCTTCGCCATTATCTGATCTTAGACACTTTATTTTCAAATCAGTTTCATTTTCAACCAACTCCTTGTAAATCTTAAAGCACTCAAATGCTTCATATTTTTTCTTTAGGAAACTACCGACTGTCATCCCGGTATAGTCATCTATCATTAACATGAAATATAATTCTCCATCTAAGCATTTTTTTCTCACAAGACCACATAGATCAGTATGTACCAATTCCAATGGATGTGATGCAAAGTGTTATTTTATTTTAAATTATACTTTTGTCTGCTTGCCATGGTGACAGGCCTCACATAGTGTGTTGGAAGGTTTTGAGATTTTCGGCATTTCTCGTGTTGCTTCCTTTTTGTTTATCCTGACAATATTGTCAAAGTTTATGTGACCCATTCGTTTGTGCCATAACTAGATTTCATCTTCTTTATCTAGTATACATGCTTTAGTTGCTTCATCCAGAACATATATGTCGTTTGGAGCTCCACTTACTGTAGCCACAATTTTCCCATACCTACCTTTCCTGATTTCACATTTTGTGGAGTTGAATAGCATTGTGTGTCCTTGATCACATATTTTTCCAACATTGAGAAAATTGTGATTCATGTTTTCAACCAATAGAACATTCTTGGCTAGAACATCTTTTATTACGAGAGTGACAGTACCTGATCCTATAACATTTGAAGATCCATCCTTTCCAAAGGATACAGTTCCATCCTTATTCTCTTTTAGAGATACAAATTTATTTCTATCTCCAGTCATATGTGTTGAACAACCACTATCAACATACCACACATCTTTATTGTTTTGAGCCTTGAGAGTGAGAGCACAATTATCAGTCTTCTTCTTCTTCCATGTTCATTCATTCTGTGGCTTCAAAGATTCTTCTGGACGATTTTCAAGTCTGCAGTCTCTAGCTATGTGTCCAAAGTTCTAACATTTGTAACATTACATATTATTTCTTAAATGTTCAAATCTATTGGTGTTTTGTTGAGCCCTGGGAGGTTCATATTTGAAGGATCTCCTGGAATTGTATTGGTTCCTAGGGTACGTATGACATTCTACAGCTTTATGACCAAATTTTCCACATGAATAACAATAGCCATAAAAAATATGTTGGTACTTGGATGGAAATTTCCATCCAGGAATCGTGTTCCAAGGATGTTCTTGCAAATCTTGTCCAATGAAGTCTACATGCATGGCAGATCTCATAGGTTCATTGTATTTTGTTATAGAAGGTCTTGCTTCTTCTTCTTTGTAACCGAGGCCAGTTTTGTCGTTGTAAGATCGTTGATTGTTGATGATTTCCTCCAATGCCCTTGAGTTATTGGCATAGTTTTCTACATTTTTTCCCTTCTTAACTTCCTTACACAGCGAGACTACTTCGGCTTCTAATGCTTCCCTTTCTTGGTTTCTTTCTTCCAACTTCTTTTGAAGTGACTCTTCAATACATTTGTGTTCTTCAACTTAAATTTTGAGACCTTGAACATGTTCTTCAAGATTATTTGAACGGATCTTCTCAACCTTGAGCTCTTTTATAAGCCTGTTTGCCTCCTTAGAAAATTATTCTATGGTCAACCCTTCTTCTTCATTGTTTGATACCTCTTGTTTATTGTGCTTGGCCATAAATAATAATCTCTCATTAGCTTCTTCTTAGTTGTCACTGTCTTCATCGGATGATGAGCTATCTTCTTTAGAGAGAAATTTCCTTTTGGATCCTTTCATTTTGCCTTGCTTGTTGAATTTCTTAAAGCCTTCCTTTCCTTTTGAGCTGTCATCACTTATGTTCGGACATTTTGCTGTGAAATGCCCAACCTCACCACAGCCGAAACATATCAATGGAAGTTTACCTTTGAATTTTCCCTTACCAATTTTAAATTTTCTCGTAAAGTAAGCATATTATTCATATGAAAGACCTTCTTCATCATCTCCCTTTTCTTCACACTTGCAGGTGCATGTCTTTTCAATTAAAGGTTGTTTGTCCTTATCAGTTTTCTTAGATGAAATGAACGTAGTTTCTAGATGAGAAGTACCCTCTTGTTCATCAAGACTCATTTCATATGCTATGATAACTCCATGTAATTCCTCTTTGCTGAGTTTGTCCAGATTTTCATTGTATTCTAAGACCGATACCTTTGGGTTGAATCTCCCTGGTAACGTTCTAATAATATTTCGTATAATAGTGTTATTGTCAACTGGCTCTCCCAATCCTTCCAGAGTGTTGGTTATTTCATCAACGTATTGGAAGTATGTGGCAATGCTGCCATCTTATTTCATTCTAAGTTGCTCAAATTTTTCTCTATAGATTTGAAGCTTTGCTTCTTTGACATTTGAATCACCTGCATATATATTCTCAAGCTTGTCCCATACATTTTTGGTGGTTTTACAACCCAACACCTTATGATAAGCAGATTCAATAAGTCCACTGATAATAATATTCTTTTCTTTTGCATCATTTACCAAATTCTTCTTACCTTGTTCATTTGTGGTTGGTGTAAATCCATTTTGAACAGTGTCCCATACTTAGTAACCTTGCACCAAGAGATAGACCTCCATTATTCCTTTCCAGAGTGCATAATTGTTTTCATTGAACAGAGGGACACCATTCTTGGTATGCTCCATGACCTCCTTCCAGCTGTTAAACTAATATTGAAGGAACCAAGCTCTGATACCAAGTGTTGGAAATACTGAGAGGGGGGTGAATTAGTATTCCTTTCAATTAGTATTATTATTAATATTTCAAAAAATTATTTAATATTCAATTTATTATCAGTATTTATACAATAATAGCATAAAACAAAAATAACACAACTCCACACATATTTTAAGGTGGAAACCCTCTCCGGGACAAAAACCACCTGAATTATTTTCTAATAATTCTTTAATATTCAACTCCAATTGAAAATAAAGCTCCAACTTCCTAGAATCTAGAAAAGCATTCTTCTCCAACTCCCACTAGATGGATGCTCCAACGCCAAATATTCTTCAGTAGTCAACTGAATGGATGCCCCAACACCCAATGAGCTACAACTCACCCTAGTACCACCCTACAACCCTGTAGAAGAATAAAATAAGAATGGACTCTCGTACCAGGTAAAATGGTCCACTTTACAATGATATAGAATGATGTAGAAGAATAATACACGCTAGAACATAAACCCAACTATGACACAACCACCTAATGATGATCCTATACCTCCTGACACTGCCTCTTCAACTCTTGGCAGATAGACACTTGTACAATTTTTACAATGATACATTTACAATGACTTAGTAAAATGATACCTTTATAATGACTGTATGCAATGTTGCCCACTTGAAGACTTCATGTGGTAAACTTCTTGTTGTTGTTCTGCACCTTGATTGTTTCTCTTTTCATGCTACCCTCAGCTGCACGTTACTTTGCTTTTCTGCCATAGAAATTCTGGTCCTTTGTAACCCTTGACAACACATGATCTAGCTTTTTCTTGCCTTCTAGGATCTCAATATTGAATCTAGTGTATCTCTGTTATTTTAGATCCCCAATATGTGATTTTTGGTTATGTAGTAGTCCTCTAAGTCTTATTTTAAATGCCACATGTATGACCCAATTTGGATTCTTCAAGGGAGATTTATACCCAATCTCTCACAATGACCTAATTATGGACTCGTTCAGTAGAGCGAACTTATATGAAAATCCATGTGTCTTTGTTTCTTCATTCAGCTTTGAAATTGATACAACAAAAACTACAGTCTATGCATTATCTGCCAATTTTTACAGAATTCCAATCCGATACTCAGAGAGAGAGTTATGATGATTTTCCCAAGGTCAGTTCTTTGAGATGAAGTTCAGGAGCTTGCAAAAACACTGGCTTCCACAGATCATATCTCCAAAAATTTGTGCACTTAGATCTGAAATTTTTACAGGAGCTTCCTCGAGATTTTGGCTTCATCTTATAAAAAAATCAGCTTCTGAACCTTCATAGAAAAAATTTAAGAGCACAAATTCCACGATGACCTGTTTGAGGTATCAAAATCCCTGCATGAGGAGGATATGAGGATCACAATTTATATAAATGCTTAGGTTGAGAGGGTCTTCAAAAAGTGAAAGTGGGAGTGATTTTAGGAGCTTAAAAATTATTAATTATTGACTTTTCAATGACCCATGCCACAACCCCGTGGGGTGTTAGCCCACTAACTGGGGTTACAAACTTCAAATATGAATATCTCTCAAACCGTGAAGAATTACATGGCGTTCCATATATCAACGAAAACATCTCGACAAGTAGAAACCATCGAATATATTCTTGAGCCAAAATATAGTAATTTGGTAGGTCAAAATTCCCATGCAAGATTGGGTTAGCCCCTAGTGCTGCTTGGGTTTACATCAATGACAGCCACTGATCAACAGTGAAAAAATGAAATAGGTCCCTATGAGCATAGTTCTTTTATTGTGTCAAGCTCATTAAAAAATGAAAAAAATCCCCTTTCAACTCTAGTATTTGATTAGATCTCATAAATTCTTAGTCAAATCTTTCACTTTATCTCATAAATCAACCTTCATTCCATCCACCTATTAGTAACTATTAGTCTACTTAGGCGAATGAAATGAAGCGTAGGGGGGGCATGTACCTCGAATTGAGTCGTCATGTTTGGGGTGTGCAAACTTATTCCAAGCATAATTTGTCTATGTTTCAAGCTTGTGTAAAAATGAAATCATCTTCAAGTAATTTCAAGCATAGTTCCCCATGTTTCAAGCTTGTGTAAAAATGAAACCATTTCAATCCTACATCTTGTGATTGCCATTTTTATCAGCCTATTTTTTTTCCAGATGAGCCTTGGTTTTTTCATCCCATTGTCATCATATTCTTGGCCAATAATACACTTTCACTTGGTTGTTTTACCCTTTCCAGAGGACTGCAATGATTGGTATTATTAGCCAACCTCTTTACTTTTATGTGTTTTGAGTAGTTCCATCATCATCGAAACTCGTTGCTACTTTTTATACCACTCGTTCCTCTAGGAGGATATCTGTTTCAACTATTTTTAGACTCCCAAAATATGAAAATATTGTCGAGCACTTACCTTTAGAACTTGTAAAAGTAAACGAAAAGACGTCTAATAAATATAATTTTAACCCTTTTCTAGACTGAGATAGACTTGTAGAAATTATACAAACATATGTATATCAATGGATTCAATACAATCAAGCAATGTATTAAATCTAGATATTGAATCCTTCTACAAATAAATTGCGTAAAATAAACACAATCGCCAATCACAACAAGTAAAGAAAGAAGCAAATCAAACCAAAACACAAATATTTTCCCAGGGAAAGCTTGCTACTCAAAACCCCTCTATCTTTTATTGTATATTCACCATGGAATCATGAAACAATTACAATGCACTCTTCCCACAAGAGTCTCCTGAACTCTCACAACTGTCTCACACTGACCTGGACAAAATCTACCAACACTTAGCCAATTTCCTGCCTCAAATTAGCTTGCCTTGCTTGCGCAATTCCTGATGAATGCATTCCCTATTCTTTAGGATTTTTGGCCTTCCAAAACTGTGCAAGCATCATGGGAAATACAATGTATGTTTGGTTGCATGTGGGAAACCTACTAATGATACAACTGATAGCTAACATCCCTTTAACCTTTGTCTCAACTAGGTCTCCACTGAAACTTACATGCATGCAACTATTAATAGTAAATCATCAGTTGCATGGCAGATCATTGATTGTGAATTAAATATGATTTAAATCATTTGATCTCTCACTAGTGCAATAAACAGTTACAACTAGTTAAACTGACTTTAACTCACATAACTGAGTTAACTGCTTACTCATGCATTAAACTAATGCACTTACTGCAACTCGAACTCCATAACTAATAGAATCACTCTGCATGCCTCACCAACCACCCTCAACTCAAAATTCATGAGCTAACTGAGTCTATCACACTCAATTAACTATTACAAGTGATTATGAGATAAGATTACATTTTATTGTCCAATTTAATTAAGGGAAAATTAAATTAGACACTCCACCAAATTATTAAATAAATTGGCTTTTACAGTAATGTATCGCTAGGACCCATGATCCCATGATCCCACACTAGTGTGTGTGTTTCATTTTTTTGTTGACTTTCAATGGTCCCTCTCAACAAGAAAGGGATTATCTGCCACCTCGATCCTGCCTCTATGGTATTCGAATTTTCTCTTGGCGAGTGCCTTCGTCAGAATATTTGCATCCTGATTCTCTGTGGGAATGTAATGAAGTAACATAATGTGCCTCTGAACATAATCTCTAATATGGTGGTACCAAATGTCTATGTGCTTGGCCCTATCATGGAATACCGGATTAACCTAGATTTTAATGCAACTCTAGTTATCACAATGTATCACTGTCGGATCCATCTGAGAACCAAGCAAACCAACCAGGATATTTCTCATCCAGATGGCCTCACATGTAGCCTAATTTTCTACCATGTACTCTGCCTCGGCTGAAATGAGTGTCATAGATCATTTCTTCCTCCTGTACCAAGAAACTTTTGTCGATCCTATGCTGAAGATCCCTCCTGATGTGCTCTTTCTGTCTAATGGAATGCTTTCCCAATCTGCATCCGTGAAGCCTTGGAGTTTCACTCCATATGTCTGTCTATACCATAATCCATACTCTATAGTGCCCCTGAGATATCTCAATACATGCTTCCCCACCTTCCAAAAGGGTTTGATCGGCTTAACCATAGCTTGACTCAGTTGGTTAACTGCGCAGAAAATGTCTGGTCTAGTGTTCACCAAGTACATCAGTGAACCCACTAGTTGCCTGTAGACAGTAGTGTCCACTACTTCTCCTAAAGTAGCATCCTCTTTCCTCAAATTTATTGGAAGAGGAGTCTCCATGGGTTTATAACTCTCCATGTGAAAGTTACCCAGAATATATTTGGCATACTTGCCTTGAGAAACAAATAGCTCACCATCCCGCTACCATATTTCCAAAGCAATGAAATAGTGAAGGAGTCCCATATCCTTCAATTTGAACTCCCTTGCAATATATTGAAGCCTTCTTGTTCTTCTTATTTTGTGGACAATTAGTGGCATAATGTCCACACTCGTGACAGTGAAAACACTTCATTCTAGACATGTCGCGCTTCTTTCCATATTTGTTGGACTCAAATTTGGAATAGGATTTGCTTCCTTTCCCCTTCTTCGCCTTAGCAGCCAAAGTGAAATTTTATTCATCATAATTCTTAGATGAAGATCCATCCCTGGTATTCTGCCTAAATTCTTCTTGCACCAAATCCGACCAAAGTCGTTCCCAATATGGCAGCTTCTCCCTCCCATTGATAGAGTCCTGATAACTATGCCAACTCTTAGGAAGTCCTAAAAGAGCTAGGCTCACCAAGTCATCATCTACGACAGTAATTCCGACACTCCCAAGCTCATCCCGACATTGGAAAAACTTTGTTAAATATTTCAGAATAGTGTCGCCTTTCTCCATTTTGATTTTCCAAAGCTTGTCCTTTAGTGCCAATTTTCTAACATCATTGCTGCTCTGAAACAAATCTGTCAAAGCTTTCCACATTGCATATGGTGTCGCTTTGCCATGGATTTCTGAGACAATGTGGTCTCATATTCCCTTTAGTAAGATCCTCCTCGCCTTTGCAACCTTCTTTTTCCAAACATCAAGATTTGTGGCATCTGCTACAGTGGATTTGGGAATGTCATTATCAATGAATTATTTCAACCCATTGTCCTCTAGTACTGAATCCATCTTGTCTTTCCACACAATATAATTTGAACTGCCCTCGAGTTCATACTCCAATCTCAAGCCATTGAAATCCATCTCGATCCTTCTCTACCTCTCGCACCAAGAATACTTTTTCAAATTCAAATTTTATCCAGTCACAAACTCAACTTCTTATCCACTATAGTGATTTTGATGTAGGGGCATTAGGCCCAAGACATTATTTTGTATATAAATAAACATAGGGGGGTTCTTGTTTTAAATTTCCTATGTAATTATTCTCATTTGAGTGATTTTTAG
Source organism: Pinus albicaulis (assembly GCA_034641835.2). NCBI lineage: Eukaryota > Viridiplantae > Streptophyta > Pinopsida > Pinales > Pinaceae > Pinus > Pinus albicaulis. The sequence goes on from CM076575.1 coordinate 308,718,965, forward strand.
TTAATTGTGGAGAAAAAATGTAACTTCCCTCGAATGATTAGCTGGGCATAGGAAGAGTCAGTTCAGTTCCATTAGGGATTTAGGAAAAAAAATAGGATTTGAGGAAATCCAAGAGTTCTGTGAGTCATTGAGAAATATGAATTGATTCATTGTAGTTTGGTATAAAATTAGGCCTCAAAGGAATTAGGAGAAGAGAGACCTACATAGGCTGCATAGAGCTACAGACCTGAAAAATCTGTTGAGACAGAGTAGTGTAGCAGGAGGCCAGTTGATTGAAGATCTGGCCAGAGACCCTAAGCTTTGTAAGTTGTTTCAATTTTGTATATAAAATAATCTACTTCGAAATTATATGTATGTTGAAGACTTAATTGCGTATGAGAACTGATCAGGGGTTATGGATAGTTTAGAATAAATCATGTGATAATGGCTCACATGAGAAACCCTGGATCGAAATCGAAAGTATCAGTTTCTCTGTAGAATTTTTCCTTTTCTATCCTAAATGAAATAGGATTCACGTTCTCTATATATGAAGTGAATGTGTATTGATCCTGCGTAGAAGGCCTTGGAAGGGTTGAGGAGTTGGGCCCTATTGGTTGAGCGTAACCATAGAAACCTTTGTTACTTAACGTGGTCAATTTCTGCATATAAATCTTGTAGGAATCGAATCATGTGCTCTGGTAAAGAGTTACTGACGTCGATTTTAATTATTAAGTTACAGGGTGGAGAATGATTCCCCCCTTTGGAATTGTGACTGCGTTGTATAAGTGTTGGACCAAATTGGAAGTAAATTGGTGCGTTAAACCTCTGTTAAGAACACCGTAAGGTTGAATAAATTGGAATTGAAATAATACTCCAGATGTATGCATCAGTGAGGCGCTGAGGAGTAGAATTCCATAGGCATGACTCGAATGAGATTGAAAGGCGAAGGGTTGAATTGTTCAACACACTGGAACAGCATAGCGTGGTCGATGCATGAAATGGACCAGCGTTGAGAACTGCAATTCGAAACCAAGGAGGATTGTTAATTAGCAAAGGTTGTTCAATTGTGGAGCAATGGAACCCTGAGGAAAAGGAGCAGAACCGCAATCATTGAACAGTAAAGGCGATTTTTAAACCCAAACCCGGCAGTATCGCGCGAGGTCGAAGGTGGTGAGTTGTTTTTATAAAAATAACGTGATATACTCTGGCGATGGACACGTGTAATTGAGCGATTTTGTGATACCATACATCGCTCGCATTTGGAGAAATAACCTCCGTGTCGCTAGGTCGCGCGACTACCGTCGGATGATGGGGTGGTAGTGCGATATCCTTCCAGCCGTAGGATGGACGTGACGATTAATGCAAAGGTATGTTAAATGAACTATGGGGCCTAATCAACAGCGGGTTATGTGTGTTATGGTCGGCATTTTTATGTTATGAATTGGATTTGTAACCAAAGAAATAGTTAACATATAGGCATATATATATATATATATATATAGTGGGCGAAGGCATAGGTGATAAAAGGGGAGCCTTGTCGTATGTGGATATAAGGGCGTGGGCCTATAGTAACAAATGAACTTTATGATAAAGCTCATTCGATCACCATTATGAAATGAACCTTTATGAAATGTGTGTATTATTACAAAGGCAAGTTATATGAAATGAGGGTTTTATAACCTTTGAAGGAAAAGTGAATTAGTTCCGCACAGTATTGAAATTGCCAATTGAGATTATTGTGAATTGCCAGACTTTGGTTTGGAGGTTTATTTAATTTTCCAGTTCAAGTAATCAGAACAGTGTGAGTTTTCCAGAATTGTGAATTGTTGGGGCATGAAAAAGTTGAAGGCACTTTACACATAGATTGAGATTGAAATCTTGAGGACAACAGGGACTGTGGGTTTTAATTAGCACCATCAAGTGGTATCAGAGCTAGAATTGGAATAGCTCTTTGAAAAAAAAAAAAAATTTGAAATGCACATGTACTGAACAGTGAGAAAATTGGGGTTTCAAGACTGTTTAACAGAAAATTTGTAGATTTGATTTGATATGCAGTGAAGGTCTCCAACTGTGCAGAATCTGGAGTTGAAGACAGAGTGTCTTGAAGATTGCAGCAGATAGATGCAGTGCAGGTGAGAGAAGAAGAAATATCATTCAGGGATCTTGATAGGTGAGGGATGAGCCTTATTTGAACTCTGGTTGAAGGTATTGTTTGCAGAATGCAGAGTACAAGAAACTGAGGAATCTCAGCAGAAGTAGATCACAGCTTTGAGAGCAGTGATAAGAAGAGTCCAGCAAGGGATTCTGAGTGCAGAAAGAGTGTGGGAGAACCTGGAAGACTCCCAACAGAGGTTGGATGACAGAAGAACAGATGTGTTCTTGAGAGAAGTTGCAGAGTGAAGCCTAGAAGGAGCAGAAGAGAGTGCTTAGAAGGTTCCAGCAGAGAGGGGACCAATACTTGCCAAAAGCCGGATCCAGAGGAGAGGATTGGTGAGGTAAGTTGCAGCAAGAGAGCTTTTTGTTGTAGAGACTTAGTGCAGCTTGTGAGTAAATAACTCCTGGAAGAGAGGATGGCTACTGACATCCATAGCAGAGATTGCAGAGGTTCTGAGAGAGGCCACAGCAGAAGAGCTAGGGAAGATGCCAAAGCAAATGGCATGAGGAAGAGACTCACTGATGAAGAGCATTGGAAGGAGTTAGCTGAGATCAGTAAGCAGCTTGATGAACTGGAGAGGATGATAGAGGAAAACCAGAGGGTTGGGTGGCTCATGAGGAAGAAGTTAAAGTGGCAGAGACCACAAAGGAAGAAGGAGAAAATTATGAATGCTCAGAAGAAGGAAGAAATGCTCAAAATGATTGAGTATTTGGAGAAGAACTTGGAGACTGGGGTTCCAGTGGGACCAAGGGGTCCAAGAGCCTTACATCCGACATATTTTGTATGTTTTCAGGAATAGCAGGTAAGAAAGAACAAACTGTTGATGTTGTCATTGAGAAGTAAAATGGAGCAGCTACATGTTTTGAAGATATCCATGCACAATCGGATAAAGGTCCTACTTTCCAACATATTGGAAGCAGAGGAGATTTAGCTTATGATGATGGCCAGAAGCTGGGGGTTGGACAGCTTGAAGAAATTGAAGAAGAGACCATTGAAGAATCTCTAAAGCATGTGGAAGAATTGGAACAGCAAGAATTTTTTATGATCAAATCATCAAATGAGACTGTGAGGTCCTATGTTTTTGCATCTGACAAGTTGTGTGTGAATGCAGGTATTGATGAAGATAGTTTAGATGATGAAACTGTGATGAATGAAGCTGACTGTTTCCAAGAAAGATATGATGAGTATCTTTCAGATGAAGATCAAATTGTGTTAGTGCAGCAGAAGGAATTCATTAATTCCTTATTTTATAGAAGATATTGTTTCAATGAGATTGGTGAAGATGAATTTGTCATTAATGCTGATAATGAAAAATTGCTTTTGTTAAATGGCCAAGTAAGGAGTGATGGACAGATAGATGAAGTTTTTGCAGAGATGGGAAATCAGAATTCCATTCTGATGAAGGCTGAGGATATAGTGACAGTAGAAGATAGTAAATATTGTGAAGATGTTTTCTCGGAGGAGATGCCAAGATTGTGGCATGAATTGAGTGCTTTAGAGCAGAGGACAGAACTACAGAGAGAAGGTGTTCAGATGGTAAGGACAGAGACAATTGAGAAGAGGAAAGTTCATTTTTATGAACTAGAACAGAGAAATACCCTTGAAAGGGATGATGTAGAAGAAATACTAACTGATAGTCTCGAAGATTGTTTGAGGAATTGGAATCAGCATACTGATGTGTTGATTGAGAAGAAAAGAATTGCAGGACAACATACTGAGATGCTGGAAAAAGAGAGAAAGGCACTGAGGCCTTGTGAATTTTGTTTTGACAACTGTTTTGTGAATGCAGATCATGTTGATGATGGAGATAAGTTGACAGCATTGGACAATCAATTGGAGGAGGAGAAGAATTATGTGGGAGATTTTAAACCATGGAATGGAGAAATTGGGTTGCTAGAAAGCATGCTGAATCAGCAGGATTCTATGCCTAAGAGGAAACCTCAATTTCAGAATTGGGGATTGCAGAATGAAGATGAGCAGCTGAAGAATGAAGATGGGACAGTCATGTCTCATGTGCAAAAAAAAATTTCTGTTGGTATCAGAGAATAATTGGTGATTGAATCATCAATTAAGACCATTGGGTCTTGTGAATTAAAATTTGACAATTTGGTTGTGTTGATAGGCATGCCAGAAAACAATCCATCTTTTGGAGTTATTTTGAAGGGTGATGGATTGTTGCAGAAGGAGGAAGGTGAGGCTATCATGCCTCCTGTAAATGAACTTATTATTTCTGCAGAGGACAAAGAAGAATTGGCTTGTTCGAATAGCCAAGAGAAGATTGGAGAGAGGGATGTATGGCAGACTTTTGGGGTTGCTACAGCAACGGAAAATTAGAGTTTTACTCTGATAGAAGATGAAATATCAGTATTTGAAGGACTTGAGGTGATTAGTAGAATCATTCAAGAAGAAGGGAGCCAATTGCTGAAGATTTCCAAGACAGGAGAAGAGCATGCTAAATTGAAATTACAGCATGATGACAATGGGAGACAAGCACAAAATAAGTGGCTGAAATGTTTACTAAAGACATCCAGAAAAGAAGGTGAAATGGAAGAACAACAGCTGATTGGAGTGTTGCTGGAGAGAATGTTGAAGCAACAAGCTGAAGTGTTGCCAGCAGAGGAGCAAGAGTTTTACTGTTTTAGAGAGGGAATGGATGATTGGGTGGCGAATAGGGCAGCAGTAAAAACTGAACAAATAAAAGTTCAGCAAGCAAGAGCTCAGCAAATAAAAGCTAGAGCTACAGCAGGAGATCAGCAATTGACAGCAAGAGTAAGAACTGAAGAAATAAGAATGCAGCAAACAGAAGTAAGAGTCCAACAGTCAGAGGAAAGATTAGACAGAGAAATAGCATTGATAAGAGGATTGATGATGAAGGTGATTGAGAAAAAGACAGCAGAAAAGAAACAAAGAAGTAGCAGCAAAAGAAAACCAGAAGGAGGACATAAAAGTGCAGCCAGTGGAAAGTTGAAGCACAAAGTATGGAAGCCAGGAAGAATACAAAAGGAGAACACTGCACCGGATGACCAGTTGTAGAACAAGGTGTGGGATCCAGGAAGATAAAGATGAAAGCACATGATCATGAGATCATGAACCATTTGAACCTGGGGAGTCTGATGCAGGGGCATTAGGCCCAAGACATTATTTTGTATATAAATAAACATAGGGGGGTCTCTTGTTTTAAATTTCCTATGTAATTATTCTCATTTGAGTTATTTTTAGTTAATTGTGAAGAAAAAATGTAACTGCCCTCAAATGATTAGCTGGGCATAGGAAGAGTCAGTTCAGTTCCATTATGGATTTAGGAAAAAAAATAGGATTTGAGGAAATCCAAGAGTTCTGTGAGTCATTGAGAAATCTGAATTGATTCATTGTAGTTTGGTATAAAATTAGGCCTCAAAGGCATTAGGAGAAGAGAGACCTGCATACACTGCATAGAGCTGCAGACCTGAAAAATCTGTAAAGACAGAGTAGTGTAGCAAGAGTCCAGTTGATTGAAGATCTGGCCAGAGACCCGAAGCTTTGTAAGTTATTTCAATTTTGTATATAAAAGAATCTGCTTCGAAATTATATGTGTGTTGAAGACTTAATTGCCTATGAGAACTGATCAGGGGTTATGGATAGTTTAGAATAAATCTTGTGATAATGGCTCACATGAGAAACCCTGGATCGAAATTGAAAGTATCAGTTTCTTTGTAGAAGTTTTCCTTTTCTGTCCCAAATGAAATATGATTCACGTTCTCTGTATATGAAGTGAATGTGTATTGATCCTGCGTAGAAGGCCTCGAAAGGGTTGAGGAGTTGGGCCCTGTTGGTTGAGTGTAACCATAGAAACCTCTGTTACTTAACGTGGTCAATTTATGCATATAAAGCCTGTAGGAATCGAATCCCACGCTCTGGTGAAGAGTTACTGAGGTCGATTTTAATTATTAAGTTACAGGGCGAAGAAGGATTCCCCCCTTCGGAATTGTGACTGCGTTGTATAAGTGTTGGACCAAATTGGAAGTAAATTGGCGCGTTAAACCTCTATTAAGACCACCGGAAGGTTGAAGAAATTGGAATTGAAATAACACTGCAGATGTATGCATCAGCGAGGCGTTGAGGAGTATAATGCCATAGGCATGACTCGAATGAGATTAAAGGGCGAAGGGTTGAACTGTTCAACACATTGGAACAGCATAGCGTGGTCGATGCATGAAATGGACCAGCGTTGAGAACCGCAATTCGAAACCAAGGAGGATTGTTAATTAGCAAAGGTTGTTCAACTGTGGAGCAATGGAACCCTGAGGGAAAGGACTGAAACCACGATCAATGAACAGTAAAGGCGGTTTTTAAACCCAAACTCGGCAGTATCGCGTGAGATCGAAGGTGGTGAGTTGTTTTTATAAAAATAACGCGATATACTCCGGCGATGGACACTTGTAATTGAGTGGTTTTGTGATACCATACATCACGCACATTTGGAGAAATAACCTCCATGTAGCTAGGTCGCGCGACTACCATCGAATGATGGGATGGTAGTGCGATAGCCTTCCAGCCGTAGGATGGGCACGATGATTAATGCAAAGGTATGTTAAATGAACTGTGGGGCCTAATCAATAGCGGGTTATGTGTGTTATAGTCAGAATTGTTATGTTATGAATTGGATTCGTAACCAAAGAAATAGTTAACATATAGGCGTATATATATATAGCGGGCAAAGGCATAGGTGATAAAAGGGGAGCCTTGTCGTATGTGGATATAAGTGCGTGGGGCTATGGTAACAAATGAACTTTATGATAAATCTCATTATATCACCATTATGAAATGAACCTTTATTAAATGTGCGTCTTATTACAAAGGCAAGTTATATGAAATGAGGGTTTTATAAACTTTGAAGGAAAAGTGAATTAGTTCTGCACAGTATTGAAATTGCCAATTGAGATTATTGTGAATTGCCAGACTTTGGTTTGGAGGTTTATTTAATTTTCCAGTTCAAGTAATCAGAATAGTGTGAGTTTGCCCGAATTGTGAATTGCTGGGGCATGAAAAAGTTGAAGGCACTTTACACACATATTGAGATTGAAATCTTGAGGACAACAGGGACTGTGGGTTTTACCTGGCACCATTAGATTTCCTGTTCTCTGGTACCATGTAGAAATTATACAAACATATGTATATCAATGGATTCAATCCAATCAAGCAATGTAATAAAGCTAGATATTGAATCCTTCTACAAATAAATTGCGGAAAATAAACATGATCACCAATCACAACAAGTAAAGAAAGAAGCAAATCAAACCACAACACAGATATTTTCCCGGGAAAGCTTGCTACTCAAAACCCCTCTATCTTCTATTGTATATTCACCATGGAATCATGAAACAATTACAATGCACTCTTCTCACAAGAGTCTCCTGAACTCTCACAATTGTCTCACACTGACCCGGATAAAATCAACCAACACTTAGCCAATTTCCTACCTCAAATCAGCCTGCCTGCCTTTCGCAATTCCTAATGAATGCAATCCCTATTTTTTAGGAATTTTGGCCTTCCAAAACTTTTCAAGCATCATGGGAATTCCAATGTATGTCTGGCTGCATGTGGGCAACCTACTAATGATACAACTGATAGTTAACATCCCTTTAACCTTTGTCTCAATTAGGTCTCCACTGGAACTGACATGCATGCAACTATTAATAGTAAATCATCAGTGGCATGGAAGATCACTGACTTTGAATTAAATATGATTTAATTCACTTGATCTCCCACTAGTGCAACAAACAACTACAACTAGTTCAATTGACTTTAACTCACCTAACTGAGTTAATTGATTACGCATGCATTAAACTAATGCACTAACTGGAACTCGAACTCCATAACTAATAGAATCACTTTGCATGCCTCACCAACCACCCTCAACTTGAAATTCATGAGCTAACTGAGTTTATCACACATAGTTATGTTAATTTTGGACAACTAGGTCTGAACTCCATGTTGTGATGCTCAGATGAATATGCCAATATTTTTATTGGACTCCTCTTTCGGAGAGGTGCAAGATCGATCTAAATATCATCTTAATCTAATGAGCAGAACATTTATTTTAAATTTATTCAAAATATGTGCAGGTCGGCCTTAAGGTTTTGTGCCCCAACAGTTGTGTCACACACCCTCATTGATGGATATATATTGGTCAACGTTGGAAGACATTTATCTCATCCTCACACATTTCTCTCTCCTCATCTGATTGGTTTGATGACCTTAGAGGCTCTTCTCTCCACACGTGGTAAAATTTCAGCAGCATCACATTTTTGTTTTCAACCTAGGGTTTCTGTAGCATCATTGACTAGGGTTGACTTTGGTCAATGCAAGGTCAAATGGACCTGAAACTCTCCCAAAATTTTGATTTTCCAAATCCGCATTTTTCGGCACTATTCCCAAGGCTAGACGTTGAATTTGACTTGGCTGCATTGACCTAGCTATTGTTGTTGTTTGCATTGACCGTTGACTGGCAGTGTTGAATTTTGGTTGACTATTTTGGTTGTCCTAGAGGGTTGTGTGACACTGCTGGTTGGCTGACCATATTGAGACTGTGTTGGTTGAAGCATCTTGTTGATCATTGTAAAGCACCAACACACTTATATATTTTTGGTTTGTCTTCTATTGTTCCACTGGTATGTTCTATCAACATTTTACTTTGTTTTTTATGTGATTGCTGACTGATATTAGATAAAAATTAAAGTTGCATCAAGCATAGAACATCTACAAAAATTTACATGGAATCAGAGTTGAGGTGAAGACAAAGCCCTAGTTTGTAGCAATCACCGAAGAAGAGGATGGGTTCCTCAAACTACAATGGCTTTAAGGCTGATGACAAATTGACTGGGAAGGATGACTTCCATGCTTGGAATATGACATTGGATCTTAACTTGGAAGACCAAGATTTCATGGACTATGTGTAGGGTAAAATCCAAGAGCCTCCATCCACTGCAACTGATGCTGCCAAAACAAAGTATAAGAAGGGGGAAATCAAAGCAAAGTTGATGATTAGGGACTCAATTCATAAGAATTTGGTTGCCTACATCTCTGAGCTAGGCACATCCAAAGAGATGTATGATAAGTTGGTCCACATATTCAAGGCCAACAATGCGAATCAAGTCCTATTCTTCAAGAATCAATTGAAGAATCTGAAGAAAGACAGGGATGAGTCTGTTCAATCATATTTTCTGAAGCTGATCGAGAGCAGGAATAATATACTGGCTATTGGGGGGACAATATCTGATCGAGAGATGGCACTCACCACACTTGGAGGTCTCTCATCCGAATGGCATGTGTTCAGCACTACCATTCTCAATAAGATTGTGATACCTGAATTTGACGAAGTACTATCGAGATGCGTACAAGAAGAGACAAGGATGAAGGAATATGAAAATGAATGAAATTTTTCCTTCGCTGCTCATTCCAGACAGAATAACTTTGGTGGTCCAAGGAACAAAGGAAGAGTAGGGGCCCAAGGAAAGAAAGGAAAGCGTTACACTTGTCACAAACCAGGTCACTATGCTGCCCTTTCAAGAAGGATTATCCTGATGATGATGACAACAACAACAACAACCAGAGGAATGGCAATCAAAGGAAAAACAGGTTCAAGGGGAAGAGGAAGGCTCCCTCCGACGGAAATGGCCAACCTTTCAAAATTTCTAGAAATTCCAGGTATGAGGAATCAAATGTTGTTGATAAAATAAATGAATTCATTCTTGTATCTTCCCTCTCTGCTGCATCTCCACCTGACACTATAGATGTCTGGTTGATATATAGTGGTGCCTCAAGGCACATCACTGGGTTCAAGGAAGCACTTTCTGATATGGTTGAGAAGGATACTAATCTAGAAATTATCCTTGGAGATAATGCCACATATCTCGTGAAAGGAACAAGGAATGTGACCCTCCACTTGTTTCAAGGTCAAGTTCTCCTCTTGCAGGATGTACTCTATGTACCTAATTTGAAGAAGAACCTTGTGTCTATTTCAGCCATAGAAGACAAAGGATTCAATGTGGCATTCATTGATGGGAAGGTGCATATCTGGAAGAAGAGCTTCAAGGAAGCTATCACGATTAGGTTTAGAGTTGATACACTCTACCAGGTTGGAGGAAGTCCACTGGGAGCGATAACGTGTGATACTATCCAACAGACTGAACTATGGCACCGGAGGTTTGGACACCTTCACTACAAGGCCCTTCCCGAATCAAGGAAGGTGATTACAGGGATGCCCGAGTTCTCAAATAATCATGAAGGTGTATTTCAGGGTTGTGTCGAAGGAAATCATACAAGGGGACATTTCCCCTCAAGTGTCACAAAGGCATCTGATGTCTTGCAATCGGTATGTTCTGATCTATCTGGGATGCTGCTCGTGACATCCTTGGGAGTATTTTCTTATTATATGAAATCCATAGATGACTTCTCTGGCATAAACCTGGATATACTTCTTGAAAAATAAGGATGAGGCTTTCATGTGGTTTCGTACTTTCAAAGCCTTGGTGGAAAATCTGACAGGGAAGAAGATCAAGATATTGAGGACTAATAATCACAGTGAATATGAGACGAGCGAGTTCAAGAACTTTTGCAGAGAAGCTGGCATCAAGTTGGAGACCACAACTATCTATACTCCTGAGCAGAATGGCATTGATGAACAAAAGAAAAATACCATTGTGGAAGCTTCCCATGCCATGCTATGTGACCAAGGTCTACCAAAGTTCCTGTGGGGAGAAGCTGCGAACACTACTGTGTACATACAAAGTCGATGCCTACATTCCGCTCTAGACTCCAAAATTCCCGAAGAGGTTTTCTCTGGTAAGAAACCTAACGTCTCACATTTTAGAGTTTTTGGATGTCCTGTTTATTTTCATGTGCCGAAAGAGAAGAGGAGAAATTGGGATGCTTTTGGAAAGAAGGGAATGTTTTTGGGCTTCCCTGAGGGAAGTAGTAAATCTTTCGAGATCTAAGGAAGATCATGAAGCAAGCCCTGGAAATCAAGAAGAACTCAAGGATGAGACGATGCTGGATGTTGAAGGACCGATGGACCCGATTAATCCACCTCCTACAATAGGGAAGAGACCATCATGGATCAGGGAAACTCTTGAGGATGTCAAGGGACATATGGCGCCAGGGGGGAGATTCCGTGAAAGCAAGAAGCCGAATAGATACCAAGGGTATCTAGCAGCCATGAGTACTATTGTACAATCTGAGTTTGGATCTTTTGAGGAAGCCGTAAATCATTGAGTCTGGAAGGATGCTATGCACGAAGAGTATGAGTCCATAATGAAGAATGATGTCCGGGATGTGGTTCCAAGACCAGAGGACAAAGTAGTTGTCACCTCGAAATGGCTCTACAAGATCTGATGGAAGTGCTGAAAAGTTCAAGGCAAGATTCGTTGCCCGTGGCTTCTCTAAAAAAGAAGGCGTATACTATGACGATATATTTTCACCTGTGGCTCGATATACCACCATCCAATCTATCATAGCCCTTGCTGCTATAGAAGGATGGAGTCTTCATCATATGGACGTGAAGATCGCATTTCTGCATGGTGTGATAAAGGAAGAGGTGTATGTGGAGCAACCTCTGGGGTTTGAAGTCCAGGATTGAGACACCCATGTCTGCAAGTTGAAGAAAGCCCTCTATGGGTTGAAGCAAGCACCCAGAGCTTGGTACGAGAGGATAGATAGCTACCTGATGAATTTGGGCTTCACTCATAGTAATGTTAATCCGAACCTTTACTTCAAGGTTGATAGAGAAAAGCCTCTCATTCTATTGATGTATGTGGATGACCTCTTCTTGATAGGTGATTACCGTCTCATTCATCAGTGCAAGAGGTAGCTCGTTTCTGGGTTCAAGATGAAGGACCTAGGACTGATGCATTACTTCCTAGGCTTGGAGGTTTGGCAGATATCTGGCAATATTTTCCTTTCTCAAGGAAAATGCATTGTGAAGCTTCTAGAAAGATTTGGTATGGTGGACTATAAGTCCGTGTCGACACCGATGGAGCTCACCTTTAAGAAGTTGAGTGGCATCACTGCTGGGCCTGTGCTAGAAAATCCTACTAAGTATCGTCAACTCCTAGGGGCCCTGATGTTCTTAGTGAACACCCGTCTGGACATATGTTTTTTTAGGTTTTAACCCTGAACAGAAATTATCTACTCACGAATCTTATAACAGAAGATAAACAATAGCAAGAGCATAAAACATAAAACAGATAAACACAAAGATTTTCCCCTGGATCCCAAATCAGGACGACCAGCTTGATTTTTCATTATATTCATTTTAGTGTTACAACACATATATATACATGCTGAAGCATATATAAACCCCAATCCATAAACCCTGGATTAGAACATAACCATAGTTCCCTTGACCGGATCTACAAAAATACCAGGGGCCGAAAACCATCGTGCCCCAATACCATGTGCAAAACCATGCACAAAACCAAGGACGCAGACTACCCACCGGAAATTAAGGACCAAAAAATTTTCGCCGAGCCGCTGCCCCGAACCCCAACAGGGGGGGCTACCGCCCCCCCTGTGACCCCCCCGCGCATTCTTAGTCATGGAAAGAATATAACACATACCCAACAATTTTGCAGTGAACACTTTGAGTCAACATATGGTTTAGCCTCTTCATATTCACTAGGTTGGTGCCAAGAATCTATTGAGATATCTTAGGGGAACATCGAGATGTTGCTTCACACTTGGTTCTCCTTCGATATCATGGATGAGAAGGAAGCAGAAGTTGGTGGCTTTGATCACTGCAGAGTCCGAATACATTGTAGCGAGTATGGCCTGTTGTGAAGCAGTTTGGTTGCGAAATCTCTTCAGTAAGTTGTTCGGGCATGTGCTAGATACCACCGTGATACTCTGTGATAACCATAGTGGGATTCAATTGTCCGAGAATATCATGTTCGACGATCGATCCAATCATATTGATATCAGGTACCACTTTATCCGGGATATGGTACAACGAGGCTCCGTAAGGCTCAATCATATAGGAACTAATGAGCAGGTCGTGGATATTCTCACAAAACCCCTGGGGAAGGTCAAGTTCCTAACCTTCTGTGAGAATATTGGTATCGTGGAACGACCCTATGCTGAGGGTCCTATTGGACAATGAGCTCTGGGAGCTCTGGGGGGCTTTGGGGATAGCTTCTGGGAGCTATAAACAACCATAGGGCTAGGCTTACCGAACCTTGTTGGTGTTCTTCTGCCCCACCGTTGTGATGATTTAGTTGTTTCACCTCTCATTATTTGTGCCCATATGCATCCTACCCATTGAGTTCAAGGGTCATGGGAAGTACCTCTCATTTGGCCTATGAGGTGGGAAAAGATATAGACTAGTAGCAAAGACTGAAGGACACATCAGAGATTGTCGTACTCTCTATCTAGGATGGAACAGTCCAACCACTTGATCTAGAATCAAGTATAGTGAGGTTTCAGACCTCCAAATGACTTCGGGTCAAGTAAACCAACTTCGGGTTGGTATGAGACTCTTTGTGAGTCCTATAGAGGTTTCGGAACTCTGGGCTGAATCTTTCAACCAGGAATGATGTCTTTGTGACTGACCCACTTCTGTTCTGAAATAAAGAAGCCAGCAAAGCAAGCTACAGTAGGATGACGCACGATGTTTGGATTGCACAAGTGGATGGAGTTCTCCCTAGTTGAGAGGGTGTGTTAATTTTGGACAAATAGGTCCAAACTCCATATTGTGATGCTTAGATGAAGATGCCAATATTTTTATTTTACTCCTCTTTTGGAGAGGTGAAAGATTGATCTAAATATCATCTTAATCCGATGAGTAGAACATTTATTTTGAATTTATTCAAAATATGTGCGGGTCGGCCTTAAGGTTTTGTGCCCCAGCAGTTGTGTCACACACCCTCATTAATGGATATATATTGGTCAACGTTGGAGGACATTTATCTCATCCTCGCACATTTCTCTCTCCTCATCTAATTGGTTCGATGACCTTGGAGGCTCTTCTCTCCACACGTGAGAAAATTTTAGCAGCAGCACATTTCTGTTTTCGGCCTAGGGTTTCTGCAGCAGCGTTGACTTTGGTCAATGCAAGGTCAAGTGGACCTTAAACTCTCCCAAAATTTTGATTTTCCAAATCCGCATTTTTTGGCACTATTCCCAAGGCTGCACGTTGACTTTGACTTGGCTGTGTTGACCTAGCTGCTACTGTTGTTTGCATTGACTATTGACTGGAAACGTTGACTTTTGGGTTGACTGTTTTGGTTGTCCTAGAGGGTTGTGTGACACTGCTATTTGGCTGACCATATTGAGACTTTGTTGGTTGAAGCATCCTGCTGATCGTCATATTGCACCAACACGCATATATTTTTTGCTTGTCTTCTGTCGATCCACTGGTATGTTCTATCAGCATTTTACTTTGTTGTTTATGTGATTGCTAACTGATATTGGATAAAAAGTAAAATTTCATCAAGCATAGAACATTTACAAAAATTTACAAGCTAACTATTACAAGTGATTATGAGATAAGATTACATTTTATTGTCCAATTTAATTAAGGGAAATTAAATTAGACACTGCACCAATTTATTAAATAAATTGTCTTTCACACTAAGCTATCGCTAGGACCCATGATCCCATGATCCCACAATAGTGTGTGTGTGTGTGTTGTATTTTCTTGTTGACTTTCAACAAGACTAGTTACGTAAAAGGAATACCTTAGTCAAACATGGCTAAGAGATTCTCTTGAATATTGTTTTCTACCTTTTCAGATTTGAGAGACTGTTTACGAAAAAGGGACATCTGGAGTTTTATTTTCCACCTCTTTTTCAAACTCTATAAACATGAAAAATATGTCAAGTTACCCCTTCGTCGGACTTGCAAAACTGAAATGACGAAGGACTTGTAACCATGACAAGACCGAGCTACTCCTTCCTAGGACTCATTAAACTTACTAGGATGGATTCATCTGAAGGGTGAACTTATACCCTAAGCATATGGTATCCTCTTCAAGCTTGCAATAAAAAAATTAAGAGATACTCACTAGAAATAGGGGGGAAAATGGAAGGAAACACATATCCTGTATTTTGTCTGAAAGGAAACATTTCGCTCTTGAACATGACACTTGTCTACATCTAGTGTCGAGTTTGGGGAATCCTCACTTTGTCACTTGCCTTACTAGGTTTGGGAAATCCATTTTCCTCTCATTTGATGATATATTGTCAACATGTGTGAGTCAAATGTTGCTAAAATTCTAGAGTCGTGTCGCCGATATGTTCAATAGAAGTCCCACCTGCAAGTTCAAACCACTTATACCCCGTTTGACCTTTTCTGTATCAATCCTGAATCACTCTTGCCAACTTTTCAAAATCCTACATTTCGTATCGATGATGTGGGAAGCATTATGACCCTCCTTCGATAAATCACTTCCTATCATGTTATGAAACCAACTCACAAAATAGAAGAAAAGAGAGATCAACGACTTAGAAATCAGTCTCTTCGAGGGGGGAAACTCCTTTACATTACATAAATGAACAATTATTGGATGATACAAATGAAAAAACCTCCTTCCTATATATATGATTCCATGGGGTCACAATATAATCCTAGACGACCTAACAATAATAATGTAAGGGCATGACAATGACAATAGTGGGCTATTATGAGGCACAATAATAACAATATGGGGACTACAGGGGTACAACAATAGCAATAAAGGGGCTACACTAACAACAATAAGGGACTACACTAGTAATATAGGAACCTAACATGTCGAATTCAGCTCATTATCTGAGAAGATGATCTAGAAATCCCCTTTCAGTACCTTGGAGCTTGCATGCCTCAATGGCAGGTTCTTCGCATTTGACGATACACTCACATCACTGGTCTTCAATCGAATGATTCTGCGATTGTTCAACTTCAATTTCATTGTTCACACTCATAGATTGTGTTGTTGTACCTTGAGAGTCATCTTCATCATTGGTGGTTTCTCTCATGCATGTTAACGGTTTACATCATTGACCGGTAATCAGGTAGTTTCTACCATGTTAGACTTCAACACATCTATTCACATGGTCAAATTCGTACTTTAGTAAGATCGAGACAGAGGTGAAGACCCTGGATTTCATTTGATAAATCTAGGTTGCGTGGAGTTATTCAGTATTCATGATTGTACACCTGGTATTTTCTAGTCGGATGGTTGCACTCATATCGTGGATACATGTATTCGTGATTGTAAACATGATCCTTTCTAGTTGAATGGTTGCATCCATGTCTTGGAATTATGTATTGTTAGAAAAAATTTCAGAGATGTATTGTTAGGAATACTTACATCAGAGATGTCAGATACACTGTATTATGTTTGGATTGTAGGTCTCCTGATGGTGATTCTCTAAGTCCTTATCTTTGCTTGTAAAGCACTACAACCATCACTTCCCGTTCTAACTTCATGCTTTAGGGGGCATCTGTTATAAAATATTTTGTCACACTCCACTTTGTGTCGTCATACCACCAGTTTCACAAAATATGTTCTCCATCAAACATCTCTGAAACATACTTGAAGAAGTGGAAAAAGAACTTGACTTGAAAATATTTTGAAAAGCTTGTCAAGAACCTTGTTTCACAAGCCCAACGTGCTCTGCATCGCTAATGACCCGCGCTTGTTACCTTTTGTAAAACATGTTTCTAGCACTGACAGCGTGACTTTTGTCAGGAAAATCCGTGTTGGTCCTCTTCAAGCAGTTTTCCAAAAAATGAAGGAGAAGCTTCCCTTACTAGAAGTCTCAAGAACGATCACGTGGTTTCAGGTTGTTGATGATAGGAGCGAGACCTCCCATTCATGGCCATGGATCCTCTTTCCATGGATATTTCCATTAAGATGTGGAGCTCCTCCCACCTTTTATGGATCCTTAACTCCCTCTCCTTCCCTATAAATGAAACCACTGCCATCCACTAATGGTTGGTTTCCATCCTATGAGTTGAAGCATGCCCAATTGCTACCCATTGGTGAAGGAGGAAGTTGTTTGAAGAGTTGAGGCTAGGACTTGGAGTATCACCTGAATGAGGCGTCCAACATCAAGACTTCTGGTTGTATTTTTCTTTTTATCATTCTATTAATAATACTTTGTGTTTATTTTCCATAAATCTGTCTATTATTGCATGTTTATTGTAGTGTTCCCTAATTTGCTACATAGCTTATACTAGAGATTGTTATGTTTTCTATCCATTTGTTGTCTCCACCTGTTCTTCCTTGCAAGCATTGATCTTCACCAATAGAGAGGATATCATGAGCGTGGAAGTGAAAGAAGCAAGGGTGACACCAAACATATTCATTAACATTAGAAAGAGGTAGGACATATATCTCTTTCATGTTTTTCTAGCATAAGTTAGGAATTGTTGCATATATTTGTCTCATTTGTTGCTAGATCCTCCCATAGGACTAGAGGGATTGTTTATGTCCATAGAAAGGATTGTGTGCAAAACAACAGATATATGAACCACCTTCCTTTAGATATAAATCCCCGATGGGAGAGAGATCTGACCAGAGCAACAAGTGGAGAAGCTTAACATAGTGTTATGTGCTAACTATCATGAGGTTATTGGTTGTCAAATGAAGACAAAAAAATTCTCCTAGAGGTTACTCGTTTTTTTTTGGGTAACATGTCACATAGCACACTCTTCCATGCCTTATTGATAGGACATTTATCTTGGGGATTTAACACTTGATATCTTTGGAATGTTGACATGGTTTGTGCCCTACTTTGAGGAGATGTCCACCTTAAGGATGTTGCTTAGAACATAAGCCTACATTATTTTTAGGAGATGTGATCAATGGAGGAGTTGTATTGCAAATTTATTCATGATTGAGAGGACATCTCACCTTGAAGAGCTACATGTCCCACATTAGAGGATATCTAGGAGGTTCCAGACCCTAGATCTAAAGTTTCATTACATATTTTAAGGTCAACATATCTTCGGGAGCAATTATCTTTTGACAAAGTGCCAAAATTATAGATGTAGAGTGGCCACAAGATTTACAAAATATGGTTGCAATAGAAATTCTGAAAAGAATTGATGCAATTATGATGTTTTCAAAATCTACTACTAGAAAATTATTTGACCACCTATTTATAGGAGCGCCCACAATTTTTACATTAGTGCTTTGGTTATTTGGCAAGATCATTATTGGTGTATGATCATGGTGGGAAGTTCCCTAGCTCTTGAGGCCACGTGACACACATTTTTATGCATTATTGATGGAACTTTTCACCTTGGATAACTTTATAGAAGTTGTTACATAACGAAATCCTTTATTTACCATCAATGACTTGTCTCATGGAGTTGGTTAAATGAAAGCATTATTGTATTGTTTTCCTAACATATTTTATTGATTATCCTTGGAGAAGAAAATGGATCTCAACAAACCATCGCTACTTTTAGTAATGAAGTTGTTGAAGAGGTTATTTTGATGTATTTCTTGGAGAGATTAGTGGATCTAGTAAAAAAATTATTTAATTGTTGAGTGTTGAGATTTTATGTAGTGGGGGTAGCATCGGATGTGCACTAGCTCCCAAATTTTGTGGAGGGACTAGAGTACACATGATTACAAGACCCAGAAAGGGATTTGGGAAATTTCATCAGGTTTGCGAGATATTTAATTAATTAATTATTTTAATGTATTTCCTAAGTCTAAAATTAGGAAAATCAAATAATTAAAGTTGATTAAATTAAACATGTGATGAAATTGTATTAAGTCACACGGATCAAGATTTCTTTTAATATTAGTCATTGATTCAAGATCTGATCATGGTCGTTGGTTTCCCAACGAGAAAATTATAAAGGAAAGACTCGGGGTCATTTGCTTAGACACACAGAGGCAGAGCATTGAAGCTAAGTTGGAATTCTAGGGCGTGGTTTGCTAAGAATTTACAGAAGTCTTTTAGCTGCAGATAGGGGATTTTAGGCAAAGGGGATGATATAATCCAGTGCCTAGAATTAGCAAGAGATAGAGAACAACTTCCAGAGGCAGCGCAGAGAAGCAAGGGTAGCAGTGATAGAGAGGGCAATAGTTGCGCAGCCAGAGGTAGCTTCAGCTACGCAGGTGTTGTACAGTCTCTCCCTGGGCAGCGTTAGGCAGCTGGAGACCCTCAGGGGTTATGCAGAGACCCTCAGGGGTAGCGTAGGGACTATGTCACCCATCCTGTGGTTACGCAGCCCTTTCCAGGCTAGCGCAAAGGGACGCAGAGGCTTCAGGGGCAGCGCTGGCGTTTTTAGGACCTAGATTTGGCTGAGTCCTGTAAATCTTGTTTAAGGGTGTGGATCAGTCAATATTTTGGATTCAAAATAGTCGGTGAGTTACAGATATTGTTGGAAATATTTTCATTGATGGCAAAGAAGAAACAAAAGCAACAAAGAAGCAGAGGCAGTAAAGGCAGCTAAGAAGTTAAGGCAGAAAAGGAGCAAAGGCAACAACTCAGCAAAGGAACAGAGTCCTGAACGTGTTAGGTTAGTTAAGGCAGAAAAAGCAGAAGAGAAGCAACAATGTCGTGCAAAAAGAGTAATAATCCCAAGTCGGAATGAATAACAAATATAAGAACAAGCTTAGGAGAGATCAGCGCATTTAAAATCTGAATAAATCTCAGGAAGGATAGTGGAGATGCAGAGTAGTGATGGTCATTGAAAGAAGAAAAATAGACTAAGCCAGAAAATACTTAGAAGAATCAAAGATCAATTGGATTTGCAAGCAACAGTGAGGTTCGTTAGATCAAGCGCAAATCAATGGTGGGGATCATCTCGCAAAACCATGAAGACTTCGCACATCGGAGGATTTAGCGGACAACGTTAAGATTTCGCATGGTAAGTTATTTAATTGGCAATGCGAAGTTGATTATCAAAACAAGTGTGGACCGTCCGATCCCTCAAAGACCAACGACGAAGATCGAATCACACCGGGATCGATTTTGCAAATCACAAATCTTATAGTTTAGCGTTAAGGCGTCACATGGTAAGTTAAAATATTTGTGATGCGAAGTGGAGAAGACACATGTTGGCACGGCGCAATATCGCAGATCGTAAGAAATAGAGTGTAACCACAAAGTAAATCCTATAAAGTGCGAAGTGTGATCAGGTGAGGTTCATTTGATATGGGTGCAGATCAAGGGCGGACGGCAGATCGCGAGTTCGCTCATCGCATATATTGACAGATAGCGCTAAGGTATGGTAATTTTTTTGCGATGCGGTAAGTTTAGAAAGTTGCGATGTGATGAGGGAAGAGCCACGTGTCAGCTCTGCACAATAGTGCACATTGTAGATTATATGGGTTAGAGATATCAATAAGAGTTAAACTTGCGGGCAAGCGTAGTGTGATGTATTGTGATTGGTCTAGGATTGTGGGACCCGAAAACCCCTGTTCCGCATATATGAAAGGGATGTCTATTATATGCATTCTGTAATAAATTTTACAATGTTTGATTGCTAACATATGTATGTGAAAAAACTTTGTTATTACAATCCACTATGGTAAAAGGGAGTCTATGTGGGCTGAGAGAAAAGGCTGGACGCGGAATAAAACACTTAGGTAACAAAAGAAAAGGGTGAACACAATAATTAAAGGCTCGGGTAAGTAAAAGGACCCGACCACGTGCAGAACAGTGCAATAACATGGGTCAAGTCGGGAATAAATGGAAGTATGTAGCACAGTTTAAATATAACTACATAAACAAAAAAGACAAAGGAACAACAAGCAGAAGAGGACAAACACACAACAAAGCTAAGAAGCTGAAAGGGTTGAATTGGAATATTATTGTAATTGTAAATGTATTAATTATTTTATATTGTTTGTGATGCAAAAGAAAGTTTCCGTAGGCAAAGAAAAACTCCAATTTAATATTGAAATGAGTGTATTTAGTGTTTTAACATCCTGAATATGTTGAGTGAGGAAATGAATGGGTGGAATGCAAGAATCATGCTTGTTCACTTCATATTCCCATATAGAATAAAAACAGCCATGAAGTAATCTCTATAAATGATGTTACTGTAATTTTCATAAGGAGGTTAGAGAGTGGAAGAATAAGAAAGAGCAGATAGAGAAGTTGTGAAGATCCAAAGCTAATGTAAAGCAGATTTGAAGGTTGGAAGGATAGCAATGAAGAAGGAGTAAAACAAAGATGATATCCAGGTAAATCGGCATATGATTTTATTGTAGTGTGAGGAAGTTGGTGCTTCCATATCAAGTTGTAGCTTGATAGATGTCCATTTTTAGCTGGTTGAGGTAGGAGCCTCCTGTGGGTTGTAGCCTGCAGAAAATAGATGGGAGTTGGAGCTTCCTTGTAAGTTGTAGCTTCAATAATTTGAGGTAGTAGCCTCCTGTATGTTGGAGCCTACAAAAAATCAGTCGTAGAGGGAGTTGGAGCTTGCCTTTGCATCACATCAATAATAATATGTGGTTTTCTCCCTTATGGGTTTCCACTTATATCTATTTTGAATATGCATGATGATTCTGTGTTGATGTTCTGTATTTAATCGGCTTAATACTTGATGCTCACATATTAAGATTGTTGTTTCATTATACATTAAGTTGATCATGAAATGAAGGTGTAAATAAGTTTAAAATAAAGTTTTAAAAGTCCATAAATGTATTAAACTGATTCACGCACCCCCCCCCCCTCTCTCAGTTTAACTAAGGGTTCAATAATTGGTATCAGAGCCAGTTCCTTCTGTATCAGTTTAACAACTAGAAGGAGATCCTAGGTCCCCAAGATGGCTAGCCTAGAAGGATTCTCAACAAATAAAGCCCCTTTGTTTATTGGTACAAACTATGCCTTTTGGAAAATAAGAATGAGGACGTACATAATGTCTCTAGGAATAGAAGTTTGGGATGTTGTGGAAGAAGGATATGCTCCAAAGGATACTGACACAGAGAAAGAAGCCAAACAAGATTTCATAGCTAATGCAAAATCAATGAATGCACTCTTTAGTGGTCTGTGTGAGTCAGAATTAATCAAAGTAATGCACAGTAAGACTGCCAAAGAAATATGGGATACATTAGAAAATATCCATGAGGGAGATAAAAAGGTGAAGATGGCCAAATTGCAAACCTATAGAGCTCATTTTGAAAATGTAAAAATGAATGAAGATGAAGATATAGCCAAATTATTCTTAAAGGTTTAGGAAGTTGTGAATAACATGAAAACTCTAGCATGTAGGAAAACCCTAGCCATGGCGGCCGCAATCCCTGGCTCACCTGTCGGGTTTCAGGCACCACCGTTACATCAGGCTCGCACTCTTTCTTAACGGACTGCAAATAGAGATCCTCAGCACCTGTTTGGTTTTTGGACCATCTGATTTGCCTTCACTTTGTTGGGTCATTCGGTGTTTTGACTAGGGTTTACTACTTCCATCCGCTGCATCGGGGTTTGATTATTACTATCGTGTGGGGCTTGGCTGTGGCTCGTGAACCCTGTCGGCCATTCGACTAGCGGGCTCAATTATCGGGGCGTTTCTTCCATACTTGGTGTCTGGCGCCATTTGTTTTTATTGCCTGGCCTGTCAGTGCTGGCCCTTGGCACCCACTACTCTTTGAACAGGTCTCGGGTTCGGATTGACTTGCTGATCATGCGCGCCTACGAGGATGAGGTGGACTACATGGAGGATCCGCTGGCTGGCGTGGACATTTGGGGGAATAATCCCCATGCGGTGGAGGAAGAGATGGATGACATGGCCCCCGTTCAGGCCATCTCAGCACCAACGCTGCCTACCCCTTCCAATGTGGCGGGTGTCTCATCACCCATTGGGGAATTTGATCAATTTTGTTTTGCTACGCCCTCACCCTCGAACCATGGTTTATGGGACTTCTCATAGACTGGAAACTCTTGTTGTGTTGTGGGTGACTTAGGGTCCTCGGAGCCTTTTGCAGACGATGCGCTACAGAGTATTGGGGCAGTGACTCTTACACTAGAGCACCTTAATATTGGTGGGTCTGTTCCTATCGGTGATTCTACTGTTGATGCAGTGGGTTGCGGGGGTGCGAATATCGGCGAGCGTGCAGAGTGTGTACCTCCCCCGGCATCTGGGGTTTTCTCAAACATTCATGAGGATGCTCCTATCTTGGACAGGCTGACCTCATCCTCAAACTCTGATAATATTGAAGATCTAGCTCTGGGGAGTGCTAAAATAGGCAAGAAGCACAGGACTACAAAGAATAAGTTCAACAAGATTACAAACTTTGGTCGTGATTGTGGTATGGCAGATCTGGCACATATTGCTGCCACTATGTTAGTAGGGAAGATCAAAGGTCGGAAGTATTCCACTGCGCGGCTGAAACAGTGGACCCGTGAGATTTGGGGAGGTTCGCTTGATACCCTCCAGGAAGTATTACTGCTCACAAAAGGTTGGTTTTCTCTCACCTTTGCACAGCCGGAACAATCTGATTGGGCTGTCATGAAATACTGGCACATTGAAATGCACCCTGTTCATCTCAAACGATCGGTTCCGCTTTTTTATCCCAACAAAGAAAATGCTGGAGATGGACCTATCTAGATGCAATTGCCAGGATTGCCTGTTCAGTTCTGGAATGATACTGCTCTTTGGAATATCGGGGGTCTATTCGGGCTCTACCTTCACCATGATAGGTCCTACCTAGATACTGGAAGAAGAGCAGTTTCTCGAATTTTGATCTTCCTTGATACTAGAGATGGTCTGCACAACAATCTCAACATGCTCTTCGATGGGATGATGTGGCAACAGATTCTTGATTATGAAGGGGTGCCTTTTATATGCAGGAAATGCCATGAAGTGGGGCATTTGTATAAGGAATTCCCAAAGATGGGATTCACCAAGAAGATTCATAAGAAAACCCACTCTGTGGCCACTCAGACATAACCTATCTCCAGCAATTTCCAGGTCTCAGAGGGTGAGTAGCGGGCGGCGCCGGACTCTTCTGTTGCGGCGCTAGTAACGACCAACAGTTTCCTACTTGGCCTGTTACGCAACCCAGATCACACGCGCCGTCCACTCCTGCGGCTTCTCACTGCTCTTCGACTATTCTGGGTACCTTTCCTATACCTGACTCTTCGCATTTAATTATCTCATCCTGTTTATCATCCATTACATCTCCTTGTTTATCTTCTGTTTCTGCTAGTTCTACTCAGCATTACCCACCTATTTGTTGTTCTATTTCACAAGCCCCGCCATCTTTCACCCCCATTATATATCATACTTTTGTTGTCCCTATCTCTTGCCATCCAACCACCTGCTCGGAGTCATCCACTTCGAAACACAAATACTATTTGAGATCTCTTGCTATACCACACTCTGCAGAAGTTGCCATCCTAACAAAACCAGGGGCAGACCATCAACTATGGAAAAATCTATTAAACGGGCCAATATTGAGGTGGAGGCTAGTACACAATCATCACTTATGTGGGTTCTTAGAGCAAGGCGACCCTATCCTAGGGTTACATCATGATCTACCTCTCCTACAACTGCAGGGGACTGGCCAACCCCGATAAGAGATTGGCACTTAAGGAACTTATTGCACAGAAGCCTATTGACATTATTTTCCTACAATAAACTTTAGGAGACGAGGATTCGGTTGCAAAGACACTTAATTCTTTTCTTCCTAATTGGACTTTCATTACATTGGAAGCTCATGGTAGATCTGGTGGCTGCGCTTTGGGCATTAACCGCAGAAACACCCGGATGATCAACTGCTGGGGACGGGCAGGGGTACTTGGCATTGATATAAAATTTGGTTACTCTGAGCAGGTGTTTACCCTGATCAACTTCTATGGACCCTACTTAAACAAAGAGGTCTATTGGAATTCTTTACTGGCTTGCGCACTACTTACCCTCCCTAATATAATCATGGGTGGTGATCCGAATTTCTCATTAGGCATTTCCAAATCTTGGGGTACACATGCTATTCCTGATCCTCTCGCTGAGTATTTCTGCACTAAACTCGAGGAGGTGGATCTTTTGGACATTCAGACTACAAAGATTCAGCCCACTTGGCAGAATAGGAGGATTAGTGATGCGGCTCTGGCTCGCATACTAGACAGATTTCTGATCAAGCAGCCCCTTCTTAACACCTTAGATCGTGCCCGTCAATGGGTGGGGTAGGGGGGATGTCTGATCATTCCCCTATATTTCTAAAATTTGAGTGCGGCCCTAATAGGGCGTGACCACCATTTAAATTTAACTCCAGATGGTTACAAGACCCAAATTATCATGAGATGGTGGTTCAGGCTTGGCAGCATTGTTCACGTCAACCTAACAGTGACCCTTCCTGGATCATTAATAATAACCTATCTCGCATAAGTGCTTGACTATCAATTGGGTTAAGAACAAAAAGCGCTTGGAACGAGAAGAGCTCAACCAGATTGTGCTAGAAATTGCGCAACTTAATAACTCTAATCTTACTGGATATAGGTCCTGCGCCACTAAAGAGTACCTTATAGCTCTTGAAAATAATAAGACAAAGCTCCTGAGACAGAAAGAGGAGGATTGGCGACTCAAGAGCAGAGCTATTTGGCTTCAGACAGGAGATGAAAATACAAAAAAAATTCAACAACATGCAAACGGTCACAGGACTGCAAATTCAATTTGGGAACTCACTGATCAGCATGGTTTCGTGGCTCGTACTCAATCACAACTACATGATTTGGGTACTCAATATTTCACTAATCTTTACAGAGCACCTCTCCATGTTGATCTACCGGATATTTTTCATATTACTCAATCTTTCAACAGATATGTGGAACCTAAGCAGGAGAAAGAACTAAATGCTATGGTCACCAGGGGGGAGCTGGAGGGGTTTAAAAGAGACAAAAGTCCTAGGCCCGACGGTTGGCCCATTGAGTTCTTCATTCACTTCTTTGAGTTGATGGCAAATGACCTATTGATTATGATAGAAGACAAAAGAGTGAGGTGTAAAATATATGATGGATTTAACTCCACTTTTATTTGGCTCATTCCCAAATCAGATCATCCATCCGACTTTCAAGACTATAGACCAATCTCTCTATGTAACTGCATCTACAAGATTATCTCCAAGATCATTGCCAATCGAATTAAGCCATTCTTATCTGATCACATAGCCAAGGAACAATTTTCTTTTCTTCATCATAGGTAAATCCACGAAGCAATTGGCACTGCCCAAGAAGCCCTCCACTCCATTAAAACCAAACATATTAAATCCACCATACTCAAGATTGACCTGGAAAAGGCCTTTGATCAAGTGAACTGGAGCTACCTACACCTCATTCTTATACAAATTGGCTTTCCTCATACTTTTATCAACTGGATTATGGGATGCATTTGTCATGATACTTTCAGCATCCTTCTCAATGGCACTACATCTGATTTCTTTCATGCGGGCATAGGATTACGCCAAGGATGTCCTTTATCACCTTTATTATTTTTCCTGGTTATGGAGGGTCTCTCTGCTCTCATAAAAAATGCAAAGGCTCGGGGTACCTTTCATGGTCTCCAGGTAAATGACATATTACATCTTACTCATCTATTATTCGTGGATGATGTACTAATTTTTCTTAATGGCTCTGAACAGGATGTTGTACAATTTAATATACTTCTCCAAAGTTTTTGCAGAGCCACCGGAATGATCCCTAATTCCCTCAAGTCTTCTATCATCATGACCGGATGTTTGGCTCAGGAACAAGGCAACGCATTGCATCTATTTGCATATGTCAGTATTAATATCAGTGAGGGACTGAAATACTTGGGGTATCTCATCAAACCAAACAACTACCAAATCAAAGATTGGAATTGGCTCATAGCCAAAGTTGAACATAGAATCAATGTTTGGTATAATAGATGGCTTTCCAGAGCTAGCTTCTTAGTCCTCATTAAATCAGTGCTCGAGGCCATTCCAGTCTACTGGATGACCCTGGCTTGGCTATCGATTGGTGTTACAAATCGCATTAAGTGCATATGCACACATTTCTTATGGCGCAACAAGGAAAAGGATAACACATTTGCCTGGATTTCTTGGGATCGCATCAACATTCCCAAGCAGTGGGGTGGCTGGGGATAAAATATCTCCATCTCTTCTCTAATGCTCTGGCTGCCAAAATGTGTTGGCATCTAATCACTGGGAATAGTCTCTAGAAAGAGGTTATAGTCACAAAATACATCGCTCCTAGAAGTACCCTTGATTGGATTAGGGACAGAAATGGGGTGACCTCTGGATCATCCATCATATGGAAAGCGATTACAAAAGCGGCTCATATTATTCAGAGGGGACTATCGTGGCAGATCGGATCTAGGGAATCTGTTCGTATTGGTACTGAATCTTGGTCTGGTAGTGGTGAATACCACTTGTTACCTGATCCACTATTGGAGCACTTGGCACACAGAGGCATCACCTTTCTTGCTCAGATAGCAGATCTGATTCACACTACCTGGCAGGGACAATGTTGGCTGGCAGCGGCTGCCCTTGACATCCCACGGGATGGTCTTCTGGACTGGAACAATTACATTTGGGCATTAAAAGCTACAAACACCCGGCTCACGGAACAGGAAGATCAGTTGAGATGGGCTTACTCATCAAAGGGCCCGTACACACCCAAGCTTGGTTACCTATCACTTATACAGCACAAGGAACCACCTCATATAGCCTGGTGGTGGCGATGCATTTGGAAACTAAAAGCTCCACATAAACACAGAATCTTATTTTGGTGTATCTTAAATCATTGCATCCCCACCATGGATTTTCTCCACCTCTGTGCCATCCATGGGCCCTCAAGGTGCTGCTATTGCCTGACAGACAGTGAGGACACATCTCACCTTTTTATGCGCTGCAATTTTATTTTGGATATATGGGCATTGGCTACAAACAGTTTGGGATGCCAACATCCTTGGCAGGGGACCACAATACTAGAAGCTTGGACATCTTGGTGGCAGCTATACGCCAATATCCTGAAAATGCAGAACCTCCCGTTGATCATTGCTTGGGAAGTATGGATTGGCTGCAACAAATTCATTTTCAGCGGCCAACCGATAAATGGGGATCGCATTTGTGTTGCGATCATCGCTACTTATAACCTCCTACCTGCTGACAAACACTAGGGAACCCCTAAGATGGTTATCCCTGAATTGATTGACCGAAGTCGACCCTAGGCCTATTTTGATGGAGCGGCAAATCCACAAGGATGTGGGGGGGGTGCCATAATATATATTAATGATCATCACCATTATCAGATAAGGATGGGACTAGGCCCTAGATTGAACAACTTTGTTGAACTTCAAAGCCTTAGACTTCTACTGCTCTTTTCGCGAGAAAAACATTGCAATTCTATTCAAATATTTGGAGACTCTCTTCTTGTGATAAACTGGTTCAATAATCTTGCACTTTGTCACATGCACACACTGACTGCACTGCTGAGGGAGGTTCATCATCTCAAGTTATTATTTGACTCCATCTCTGTGGCTCACATTTATAGGTCTCGGAACCAAGTGGCTGATAAGCTGTCCAAAGAAGCCTCGGAGCTGATTTGGGGTACATGACACATTACAGAGCAGATTGGTGAACAGGTGTACAGGTTTTTTCATAGGCCTTTTATGGATGAGGCACCAGATCAGAGGGTTGTTGGATAGAATAGCCTATTTGGGAGGTTATTTGGTTTCTCTTTATCTCCCATGGATTATGTATCGGCTATTATTTATTTCTTGTCTATTATTTGGTAAGTTATGCACCGAACTTATGGGTGATGTTATATGCAGACATCTATGTTTGTACCAGCGACATTATTGTATGTATTTTGATAGCCAGAGCTTGGCTATATACAGTTTCTACTTTGACAGATAGTTTTTGGTAGTTTTCTACTAGCAAATGTAACATGTAACTTATCTTTTAATGAAAAGTTACAAATTTTTCCTTTGTAAAAAAAAAAACATGAAAACTCTAGGAGAAACCATTAAGGAATGTGTAATCGTACACAAGATATTGAGATCTTTACCATCCAGGTTTAAACCTAAGGTTTCTGCCATAGAAGAAACAAAAAACTGGGAAACTTTGACCATGAACCAATTGCTTGGAAACTTGACGGCCTATGAGATGAGACTTCCCAAAGGGAAGTCAAATGTAAGGGAGACAACCTTTAAGGCTGATAAGTGCAGAGAAGATAAGGAAGGTATATGCTCCTGCTCTGATGAAGAAGAGGCCAAATTTTTCAGAAGATTGGAGAAAGGCACAGGTAAGTATAAAGGTAAGCGTCCATTTAAGTGTTTTAACTGTGGAATAGTGGGGCACTATGCATCCAAATGTCCTCATAAGAAAATGGAGAATGAGTCAAGAGGGAAAGAGAAAACCAATTTCAGCAATAGGCCGAAAGGGAACATATTTAATCGAATATCATTATATGTTCAACAAGATAGAAATGCATCTAAGAGATCAGATGAATCCCCCAATGAAGAAGGAACATCAGAATTCATTTTGATGGCCAAGGAAGAGCTTGAGGAATATCTCTTGGAATTTGAAGACGAAGGTGAGGTAGATCTTGAGGGGGAGCTAATTAGTGCCCTGGAGGAAATAAGAAGACTTAAACTTAAGAGTAAGAAACAGAAAGAGATTATTCTAAAATATGCAAAGACAAAACCAGATTCAGAAGATCTTATTAAATTGAAGATTGAACTAGAAGAATAAAGGAAAATAGAGGATATTCTGAAAAGAGAAATACAGGAGAAAAATTAGGAGCGAGAAAAGCTGGAAGAGGAAGTGGTAAGCCTGAGAAAGAAATTAGAAAAGGTCCAAATTGAATTAACTATGAATATTTCTCAAATGAAAATCTCTGGTCATTTGGACAAAATTCTTAATGCTCAAAGATCTCCTCATATAAAGGCTGGGATAGGATATGAAGGAGAAACAAGCAAATCCAAGGCATAAGATAACAAGAATATCATTATTGTAAAATATGTAAAGGATAATGAAGCAGCAAAAAGGGAATCCACATAATTAGAGACCATCAAGACCATGATATATAACGAAACAATCATAAAGAAGCAACAACCTTAAGTGACAAAGAAAGAAATGAAGAAATAGTCCACCGCAAAAGACTCATGTGCTCCTAAGGATGAATTGAACAAATTCGAAAGATGTCAAAGGAGGTTCCTTTCTCCTGTGAGAAGTATCACTTGCTTCGCCTGCCACAAACCTGTACATATTGCGGCATACTATAAGATAAAGCAAATCCAGTCCAACCAGTAAAAGATGCAACAAACAAAAATATTACCTCAAACAACTCTCTCTTGCAGAGACAAATACTACTTCCAAGGGTATTGTTTTTATTGTAAAGGGTTTGGTCATAAAGCCATGGAGTGCAGAACACATATACAGAGACTGGTGTATGGAAACTCAAGGGGAATTTAGAACAATGGTTGATTCACTCGTATACATAATCCATTCAGAAATAAAATCAAATGTTTTTTCGGCCATAAAATTGGGCACAAGTCTCACGAATGTCCTCTCAAAGGTTGTGGTCCATCTCCTCAGAAAATTTACTAAAAAAACAGTTGCATGCAATGGAAAAAGAAGCTAAATAAGTGTGATTTGGTTCTAATAGCTCAAGATCAGAAAATCCAATGGTATTTGGACAGTGGGTGCTCAAAACATATGACTAGAGATTGAAGCAAGTTTATAACTTTTGATGAAAATAAATCTGGAAATGTAACATTCGGCAATGATAGAGCAGGGAAAAACAAGGGATAAGGCTCAGTCAACCTGAATAATGGAAGAGGAGAGGCTTAGGATGTACTATTTGTGCATGATCTGAAAGCCAATCTGCTGAGTGTCAGTCAAATGTGTGATAAAGGCTGTGAGGTCCTTTCAAAGCCCAAGATTGTGAAGTAAGGTCTATCACCATAGAAAATACCCTGATCAAAGGTGTTTGAACAGAGTAATGTCTATATAGTAGAAGAAGATAATGAAGCATGCCACATCAAAAAACTTGAAGAATCTTGACTATGGCATATAAAATTGGGACATCTAAACTTTGACCACATCATCAAACTAAGCAAGAATAAAGCTGTCAGAGATTTTCCTGCAATAAAGAAGCC
The DNA here is from genome assembly GCA_034641835.2 of Pinus albicaulis. Lineage (NCBI taxonomy): Eukaryota > Viridiplantae > Streptophyta > Pinopsida > Pinales > Pinaceae > Pinus > Pinus albicaulis. The sequence continues at coordinate 308,750,160 of CM076575.1, forward strand.
TCAAATACCATATGTAAGTCCTGCCAACTGGGAAAACAAACTCGCACATCATTCAAAGCTAAATACCAACTATCTACAAGCAAGCCTCTTCAACTTGTACACATGGACCTATGTGAACCTTCAAGAACTAATGCACCAGGTGGAGAATCATATTTCATGCTGATAATAGATGATTTTTCCAGATTGTCGTGGGTGGAATTTCTCCAATATAAATCCAAAGCAATTGAGAAATTCAAGATATTCAAGGCACTGGCAGAAAATCAAAGAGAATGTAAGCTAAAATGCATCATATCAGACAGAGGAGGTGAATTCACTGATGACGATTTTGTAGACATGTGCAATGAATGTGGGATAAAGCAACAGTTTACAATTGCAGGTGCACCTCAATAGAATGGAGTGGTAGAGAGGAAAAACAGGTCAGTACAATAGATTGTCAAAGCCATGATGCAAAAAAGTAACATTCCCCAAACCTATTGGGCGGAAGCAGTACACACAATTGTTCATATTTTTAACAAATCTCATCTTAGACAAAATTGTGACAAGACTCCATATGAATTGTGGCATGGGAAACCAGCATCAATCAAACACTTTAGAGTCTTTGGTAGCAAATGTTTCATAAAGAATAATGATGACAAATTGGGGAAGTATGATGCAAGAGCTGATGAAGGAATATTTTTGGCATATGAATCAAAGAGTAAGGGATACAGGTGCTACAACAAAAGACTGCATAAAATTGGGGAAAGCATTGATGTGAGATTTGAAGAAAATCTATGAAACAGATTTAGAAGCACAAACTATGCCAATCCCCCAGATGATCATGAAGATGAGAACCAAGAAAATGAAGAACAGAGTAAGACAACATAAGATGTTGAATTAAACTCAAAAGGACCCTCAAGACACATTTAGAAGAACCATCCAGAAGATCAAATCATTGGAGACAAGAGTGCAGGAGTCCAAACTAGAAGACAACTAGCTGAATAGACCGAGGAAGTGTACCTAGCCATGCTGTCACAAATAGAACCAAAGAATTTAGATGAAGCCAGCAAAGACAAAAATTGGGTAAATGCTATGAATGAAGAATAAGACCTGGGAGTTAATGCCAAGACCCACTGGAAAAAATGGCATTGGCACAAAACGGATATTCAAGAATAAGATGAATGATTAAAGGTCAAGTAATCAGAAATAAAGCCAGACTTGTATGCAAGGGTTACTCTCAAATAGAGGGACTTGATTATGATGAGACTTTTTCCCCTGTAGCAAGAATGGAAGCAATCAGAATGATTTTGGCTTTTGCATGCTATCATGATTTCAAGGTATATCAAATGGATGTGAAGTCTACCTTCTTGAATGGATATCTAAGGGAAGAAGTCTACATGGAACAACCTGAAGGATTTTCCTTAACAGATAAATACGACTATGTGTGCAGATTAAAGAAAGCCTTATATGGTCTCAAACAAGCTCCACGTGCATGGTATTCTAGGCTGAATAAATACTTACAAAAACGAGGTTTTAAGAAAGGAGGAGTAGACAAAAAATTTTACATAAAGGCTGATGAAAATGAACTCTTAATTATAGTAGTATATGTAGATGACATCATGTTTGGTAGCAACAAAGATGAGTTAGAAAAAGGATTTGCATAAGAGATGAAGTCAGAATTTGACATGTCTATGATTGGAGAACTTACCTTCTACTTAGGACTTCAAATTCTACAAAATAACGCAGAAATATTCATTTCATAGGAAAAATACTTAAGAGACATGTTGAAAAGGTTCCAAATAGAAGACTGCAAACATGTGTCAACTCCCATGATCATTGGATGCAAGCTATGTGCTAATGATGGATCCGCAGATGCAGATCAAAGACTTTACAGATCTATGATAGGAAGCCTGATATACCTAACTACCTCTAGACCAGACATTATGTTGGTAGTAGGACTTGTGGCAAGATATCAAGCAGCACCAAAACAAAATCACTTGCTAGAAATCAAGAGGATATTTAGATATTTGCAAGGAACTGCACATTATGGCCTATGGTATTTGAAAGGCAAAGACTTCACATTGACAGCATATACAGATGCAGATTTGGGTCAGTTGTGTGGATGACAAGAAAAGAACAAGTGGAGGTGCATTTTATTTGGGAGAAAGTATGGTGGGATGGTTAAGAAAGAAGAAAACATCTGTCTCTCTAGCTACAGCAGAAGCGGAATACATAGCAGTAGCAGTTTGTTGCACACAAGTAATGTGGATGAAACAAACTCTCCAAGACATAAAGGTAAGCATCAATGAACCCATTTCTATCAAATGTGACAATACAAGTGAAATAAGTATATCAAAAAATCTAGTACTTCATTCGAAAACCAAGAACATCCCAATAAAGCACCACTTCCTTAGAGAAAAAGTAGCAAAGAAAATAGAAAAGATGGAGTATGTACCAACAAATGAACAAACAACAGACATATTCACAAAACCTCTTTCTAGAGAACCATTCAAATATCTAAGAGACAAACTAGGGGTAGTTTCTGCAGATGATACTCTCTGATACGATTAAAAAAATGATGATACACCAGCAAAGACTGCCATATAAGGAACAGAAATAGTGCAGTAGATAAGTCAGTGTCAGACAAGAAGCACCATTCCAGGGGGAGAGCATCCCATAAAAGGTGTCACAGAAGAGCTAGAACTATGGAGCAGTGGTATGGTACAGGTCCTCAAGATCAGAGATTACGACATAAGTGCAGAACATTCTATGGTGACAAGCCTTCCATGCAATCTCAATAATGTTAAAAGTGTTCTCCCAGCAACTCTTGTACACCAGTCTGGAGCAGCAAGGTATAATGTCAAAAGAAGAAGTCCTAAACACAACTCAGAGAAATGAAATGCAAATATAGAAACTACATTGGGAACTGTGCAACCCTTTTCCATTGATGTCAAAGGGGGATGAAATGCAGAATAAGAAAGGCTCTTCTGAAAAGCAAGCAGAGGAAGAAAGACACTTCTCAGAATGAAAGGGGGAGGAAGTCTTGGAGGAGATATTGGAGTATTGGTGGATGTGTTTTCATCAATGCCAAAGGGGGAGAATGTTGGAAATATTGTCATTGATGGCAAAGAAGCAGCAAAGAAGCAGAGGCAACAGAGGTAGCAAAGGCAGCTAAGAAGTTAAGGCAGAAAAGGAGAAAAGGCAACAACTCAACAAAGGAACAGAGTCGTGAACGTGTTAGGTCAGATAAGGCAGAAAAAGCAGCAAAGGTGGCAAAAGCAGCAGAGAAGCAACAATGGCATGCAACAAGAGTAATAATCCCAAGTCGGAATGAATAACAAATAGAATAACAAGCTTAGGAGAGACCAGTGCGTTTAGAAACTAAATAAAGAGATCAGCGTGTTTAAAAATTGAATAAAGCTCAGGAAGGATAGCGGAGACACAGAGTAGCAGTGGTCGATGAAAGCAGAAAAATCGACTAAGGCAAAAAAGACTTAGAAGAATCGAAGACCAATCGGATTTGCAAGCAGCAGCGAGGTTCATTAGATCAGGAACAAATCAACGGTAGGGATCATATCGCAAACCCGTGAAGGCTTCGCACATCGCAGGATTTAGCGGACAACGTTAAGATTTCGCACAGTAATTTATTTAACTAGTGATGCGAAGTTGATCAACAAAACAAGTGTGGACTGTCTAATCCCTCAAATACCAACGGCGGAGTTCAAATCACACCGGGAGTGAATTCACAAATCGCAACTCTTAGAGTTTAGCGTTAAGGCGTCACATGGTAAGTTAAAGTATTTATGATGCAAAGTGGAGAAGACACGTGTTGGCACAACGCAATATCGTAGATCGTAAGAAATAGAGTGTAACCACAAAGTAAATCCTATAAAGTGTGAAGTTCGATCAGATGAGGACCATTAGATCTGGGCGCAGATCAACGACGAACGGCGGATTGCGAGTTCGCTCATAACATATATTGATAGATAGCGATAAGGTATGGTAATTTGTTTGTGATGCGGTAAGTTTAGAAAGTTGTGATGTGATGAGAGAAGAGCCACATGTCAACTCTGCGCATAGCGCACATCACAGATTACATGGGTTAGCGATATCAATAAGAGTTAATTTTGCGGGCAATCGAAGTGCGATGTATTGTGATTGGTCTAGGATTGTAGGACCCGAAAACCCATGTTCCGCGTATATGCAAGGGATGTCTATTATATGTGTTATGTTATAAATTTTACGGTGTTTGATTGCTAACGTATGTATGTGAAAAAACTTCGATATTACAATCCACTATGGTAAAAGGGAGTCTATGTGGGCTGAGAGAAAAGGCTGAACGCGGAAGAAAATACTCAGGTAACAAAATAAAAGGGTGAACACAAAAATTAAAGGCTCGGGTAAGTAAAAGGACCCGACCTCGTGCAGAACAGTGCAACAGCATGGGTCAAGTCAGGCAAAAAGGGCAGTTATACAGCACAGTTGAAATATAACTATAGAAACAAAAAAGACAAAGGAATAGTAAGTAGAAGAGGACAAACACACAGCAAAGCTAAGAAGCTGAAAGCGTTGAATTGGAATATTATCGTAATTGTAAATGTATTAATTACTTTATATTGTTTGTGATGCAAAGGCAAGTCTCCGTAGGCAAAGAAAAACTCCAATGTAATACTAAAATGAGTGTATTTAGTGTTGTAACATCCTGAATATGCTAAGTGAGGAAATGAATGGTTGGAAGGCAAGAATCATGCATGTTCACTTCATATTCCCATGTAGAATACAAACAGCGATGATGTAATCTCTATAAATCATGTTATTGTAATGTGCATAAGGAGGTTAGAGAGTGGAAGAATAAGAAAGAGCAGATAGAGAAGTTGTGAAGATCCATAGCTAATATAAAGCAGATTTGAAGGCTGGAAGGATAGCAGTGAAGAAGGAGTAAAACAGAGTTGATATTCAGGTAAATCCGCATATGATTTTATTGTAGTGTGAAGAAGTTGGTGCTTCCATATCAAGTTGTAGCTTGATATATGTCCAGTTATCGCTAGTTGAGGTAGGAGCCCCCTGTGGGTTGTAGCCTGCAAAAAATAGATGGGAGTTGGAGCTTCCTTGTAAGTTTTAGCTTGCAGAATTTGGGGTAGTAACCTTTTGTATGTTGGAGCCTACAGAAAATCAGTGATGAGAGGGAGTTGGAGCTTGCCTTTGCATCACAGCAATAATAAGATGTGGTTTTCTCTCTTATGGGTTTCCACTTATATTTGTTTTCTATATGCATGATGATTATGTGTCGATGTTTTGTATTTAATATAGTTAATTCTTGCTGCTCACATATTAAGATTGTTGTTTCATTATACATTAAGTTGATCATGAAATGAAGGTGTAAATAAGTTTAAAAGAAATTTTTAAAAGTCCATAAATGTATTAGACTGATTCACCGCGCCCCCACCCCCCCCCCCCCCCCTCTCAGTTTAACAAAGGGTTCAACAGATCCTTATTTTCTCTGTCAGGTTTTCCAGATCTGAAACCCAGATTTGTTGTATTCAGAAAACTCTTAATAATAAAACCCTCTAGCAGTCAGCAGATCGGTTTTCCCACATTGGGTTTTTCCGGAGACTATTTGTCCAGAAAATCCTTGTCTATGTGTGCATGTACTTTTTCTAGATCTGAATTAGTGAAATTCTGTTACGTGTTTTGCTTCGATATTAATCTAAATATTCAGCTTAATAACTTAATTAAGTAGGAGGAGCATAACTAGATCTAACAGTAGATTTTTGCATAAAGTAACTTTCAGAAATTTTCACATGGTATCATAGCAATTGCAGATCTAGGAGGGTTACCAGCAGAAGACTGAAGGATCTTGCTGCAGAAATCAGTAGGAAGTGCAGCAGCAGCAGCAGAAGGGCAGATTTGAAGGGACAACATAGTTTCAGAGAGAGCAGATTTATGCAGAGGGCAGGGTGACGCAGTCTTACGCTGTCTCCCAACAGGCCCATGCACTTACTGCGTAGAGGCAGCGTTGGGATTTTCTGAAGCCAGCCAGGGTGACGCAGATCTGAAGCTGTCAGATCCAAAAGTGCCTGAAGCACAGCTGCAGAACTTCAAAAGGTGTTGGTGGGATTAAATTTCTGAATTTTTCAGATTTTTAGCCTAAGCACTAGTGAAAAAAAGCGGGAGGAGATCAACTTATCAGAGGACTTCTAGCCAAAGAAACTTGCAGGTCGATTAGAGGATCGAAGAGAGCTGAATCATTGTTTGATTTGGCAGATTTCCAAGAAGGTAGTTTTCAGAGGGAGCAGAAGGTGCTTGTTTAGCCAAGGACCTTAGATCCAAATCTCTAGCACAGAGAAGAGGAGCTTAGACAGATTTATGAGCAGATGGCACCTCATGGACTATGTGATCAGGACAGATTGGATGGCCTATCCAAATTTTTAGTTTGGAAGGCTAGGATCCTGATATTCCTAGAGGCATATCATCTAAGAGACCATGTAGAACAAGTCCTAGCCACGCCGATTGATGCAAATCTCCCGAGGAAGCATAATGAAGCTACGGGACATTCCAAGTCGCTGATAATGGATGGAATTAGGGACCATATTGTCCCACACGTAGCTGAGAAGAAAACATCTAATGAGATGTGGAAGGCCTTAACATCCCTGTATGAGGGAATGCATGTCCAGAGAAATATGTTTCTGAAGACTCAAATGCGGTCATTCATGATGACCAAGGAGGAAGACATGGAACATTTTCTCTTCAGATTACAGTCGATCAGAGACCAATTGACTACCACAGGTGCAAAGGTGGAGGATGACGTGATGGTCAGGACTACTCTTAATGCAGTCACATATGACTGGGAAACCTTTTTCCAAAGTATCTTGGGCAGAGCAGACCTTCCCGATTGGGACAGTTTGTGGGCAATCATGCGTCAAGAAGAACTCCGCAGATTCACCAAGAAGCAATATAGCACGGGATCGAGTAAGATGAAGAAAGAATATGAAGAGAATGCAGCAGGGAAAGAAGAAGAAGGATCTATCAAATATCAAGTGCTTCTAGTGTGGCGAACTGGGACATTTTTCTAGTAATTGTCCTCAGAAGAAAAAGGACAAGGAAGCTTCTTCTTCCAAGATTGTTGTGGCAGATGATGGGTCAAAAGATGATGCATCCATAAGCGCTCATGAACCACGAAAGTGGGGTGACATGGATTTGTAGAGCAGCTATAGAATGTTTGGCGGGATCCTTGAGCAGCTCATCTCTTGGATCACATCTGAGTTATGGGAGCCTTAAGACAGTAGTGGGACAAGTGGAGCAGTCGGTGCATAGATCATGAATGAATCAGAGGCAAATCTGAAGGCTGGAAGGAGCAGCACAATGCAGATGCAGCAGCAGCGTAGAGGCAGCAGCACCGTAGGGGCTGATGTGACTTTAGCAGCACATAGCAGAGCTGCAACAGCATAGAAGGCTTCAGGAGAACATCGCAGCACAATATCAGCGTGAGAGATTTCAACACAAGGCGCTGATGTGAATTCAGTAGTGCAGAGAGAGTTTTTTTACGCAGTGCAAAGATGTAGTTGTGTATCATCCTCCAGATGACAGCACAGATCAGCAGTTGATGGAGCTTTAGTGATGAGGTTGCAACCCAACTAACTTGTCTGTCAAAAATTGGGCAAGAGATTCAGTTGCTTCTCTCAGCAACTGAAGTTGCAGTGTAGCAGTTAGCAGTGGCAGTGCTATGGGCAGTGTTAGCCACTGATAAATTCTGTTATACCAAGAAGTGGCTAATTTTGTTCTTCAAAACTTCAAGAGATATTTCCCTTTCACAACATATCATCTTTGAAGTTTTTATGAAGATAACTAATCTTTTAGTTAATCTTCACTGTTGTTTCTCTCATAAACCATAAAAATCTATTGTTTGCCTAAAGAAGACTGCTTAAAAAATCCACTTTTCCTTTCATTTTACCCCTCCTTTCATTCATAAAAACCCCATTTTTATCCCTTCTTTCCTCCATAAAAATCCCTCCATAAGCCTCATTTAGCCTTCAAAATCACTTCAAAATCCCTTTTAAACCTTATATTTTTCTGTTATTTGGTTTAAAAAAGCCTTCATTCACCTATCGGAACCCTCAATTTCCCTTAAAAAAACTGTTTTTAAGCCTAAAACAGTGTTTTTCATATAATGTTTTCTTAAGCCCCCGAGGGCTTATTTCCTTCATACCTCCGCTTCATAAGACCTTAAGCCCCGCAAACGGGTGCTAAAAGGCTTAAAAGCCCATGTCCAAACCCTTTTTCCTTTGTTTTTTATGAAACTCGACGATATGTTTTAAAACAAATCTGGACCGTCGATCTCTACAAGATCAACGACCATCGACTCATCACATCGCAGGAATCCATCGCAATCAGCGAATCACAAATTCCTTTCTCCTCTTCCGATGCAGATCTGCTGATTGAATCTCAGTCGTCGAATCCACAAGAACCGACGGCCGATATTTAATCACACTTCTCTCTTCGCCTTCCCTATGCCTTCCGCCGAGTTAATCCTGACCGTTGATCTTCTCATATCCAACGGCCAGTGCTTAATCACACATCGCAAATCCAAATGTCCCATTCGCTCTCCACCTCCGATGTGTGATCCCCAATTTAATCCTGACCGTTCATTCTGTCGGATCCAACGGTCTGCGTTTCGTCGCAATTCCGCCATCCTCCTGACCCTTCATCCACCATCTTTTAATCTCCGCCATTGATCTTCTCAGATCGGACGGTCCACATTACTTTCCTCTTTCAAAACCCCGCCCTTCTCATTCTCCCCTTCAATAGATCTTCACCATTGATCTTCTCAGATCGGACGGCTCACATTTAAAACCGCCATTGAACCCACCTACCTTTCCACCCGTGCATCTTGCCCTCCATCACGTGCGATCCACACCGTTGGATCTAGAGCCTCTTATCCAACGGCTCAGTCAATTTCGCGTTTTTTCTGCATCTGGGGTTTAACACCGAAAAATTACATGAAAAAGGTGGTTTTATAAAGCCACGTGTTGCGCAGCGAAGCATATCACGTTTTTTTGGGCCAAATTCAAAACCGCTTCGGAGCGAATACCACCAGCTGATTTCCGCTTACCACCATCTTCCGCAAGGCATTTTCTCATGTGATCTCTGTCGTCCATCATTCTCATCCAACGGCTCAGATTGTTCCCGATCTCGTTTCATTGCCCTCCATCTGTTCTCCAAAGGAATTCATCCGAAGATCCCGACCATCCATCTTTTGAAGCCAACGGCCCAAATCACTCTATGACCCCAAACTTCATTTAAATCCTTTTTCGCTTCCAAATAAGGTTTTCTCCCTTTCTTTACAATTTCCTCCATTCCGCTATGACTTTTCCCCCTCTGCATTATAAAGCTCCCGATTGATCTCAGCCGTTGATCAATCCAGATCAACGGCCCGGACTTAATCTGACCCTCATCCATCCGACCGCCTCCCCATTGAAATTCGTTGAGAAATATCGATCGTCGATTGATCTAAATCGACGGCCACGATTTATTCTCACACCCAAAGCGGCCTAAACCTATTTTCATCGGATTTTTCATGACTTTTGTGTATTTTTGCAGGTTTTTAAAGTTTTTTCTACAGTTTTAAAAAAGAAAAGAAAGGCCGGGGATGAAAATCCCCCAGGCCTTTATTCACGAAGAGAAGGAATTTACGAGGGTTCACATCATGATTTTACCCATGTCTCATGAACATTGGTAATTTTATAAAACTCTCTGCGTGCCTGCAAAGCAACAAAACATGACAAAACACAGTGAATAATCAAACAGCCGAAGAGTATCAGGGTTTAAAGGTTTAAATCAGAGTTTTTTAAAAGGATTAAGGCGTAAACTTAGAAAATCAAATCCCTGATCCACAATCAACAGAGTATGAAGACCTGAAGATGAATATTAAGCCTAATTAGGCCTAAAACACAGAACAAAGACTAATTTAATGTGTTTTAAGATAAAACAAGGAGATCTACCAGTCCGAGAAGCCTCCACTGCCACATCATAGGCTAATTGAATCCTCTCTGGCTACCAAAAGCCACCTGCAGCCTCAAAGAAATCAAAGAAGGCATAGTTATTCCCTATTTCAAAGATATTTGCCTAAAGACAGCTGAATAGTTATTTTAAACAAAAGAAGATATTTCAAACTATCAGTGAAGTTATTGTAAAGGATAAATAAGCCTTGAAGTCAATCTTTTTGCCCATTTAAGCCTAAAAAGACAGAAACAAAGTAAATGGAACAGAATCATAATTCAATACTCTCCTGACTTAGGCCTTGCATGGTTTTCAAGGCTAGGAGTTGCATTTAGTGTAGAATTTATTACACTTCAATCCTAAAACTGTTCCACCTCTTCATTTCTTCTATAAATACTTCTGAAGAAGATGAGGAGTTGTTGGTTGATTGTTCACTAGTTGTAATACTGAAACTCTCTGAAATAATACATAGTCTGTCTGAAGTTGAGGAAGAAATTGAAGTCTTGGAAGCTTGATGATGTTGAAACATGCTTGTTCTTGAGAAGGCTCTATCATTGGATCCATAAGCTTGGTTGTTGGTGAAGTATTCTGAACTGTTTGATGTTTTCTCCTGTTTTCATTTTGTTCCATAAATGCTCACTACAGTAGGATGACAAGCTTAAGCTAAGAAATGACTCCTAGAAGCACCTTAGACCTGTTCATCCTTCACTGTTTTATGTTTTCTTCTACTGAGGTATTTTAGAGTCTTTAATCTCTCTCTTTAGTCCTCATGCTTGTTTATTTCTTTAATAGTTCAAATAGTTGGTTTCAGCATGATTTATGGTTTTCCTTGCTTGTCTGCTGCCACTTGAAAACTATTTTTGAAGTCTCCCTTTGAAGTACCATTGTTTATAGTTAGCCAAGGAGGTATGTTTTGATCATGCCCTTTGTCCTTGCTTGAAAAATTGTTTTAAAGGTCTTTATAGTTGTGATCATAGATGTTTTTAGGTGTTCCCTCTTCTATGACTGCAATTATCAGTGAATCTTTTATGTTTTCTAAGTCATTTGAAATAAATCTTTGAGGAAAAAGGATGTGCTCCCGAATCTTGGATTTCATTTTGAAAGTTGTCTTGAAGTCATTATTTGTTTAAAGCGTAGTTTGTAGAATTCATGGTTAGCCCTGTCTATCAAATACCTCTTTATTGTTCAAATTATGTTTTCAGGGTCCCTTTGTTGAGAATTCAATTTCTCTTTCCAAATCATTGATGTCCATCTCATTCACAAAACCAAAGGATCCTGTGGCCAAGTTAGATTTTCCCTCTGATATCCTATGTCCATGTTGAAAATGCAACAAGATGATGGAGCTTAGTGAAATGAAGTCGCCTTCACTAAGTGGGCCCGCAGGCTATTTTTGGTGTAAAGTCTATTTTTAGACTATGTCTATTTTTAGACATAGGGATCATGGTCTATGAGTTGCAGGATGCTATTTATGGATGATTGGTCGAGTTGGTAAAAATATATGGACCTATATTTTTAGACATTGGGCGGTTTCTATTTTTAGACTGCTGGGCTAAAAATAGAACAGTCAAATATTATTAACCCTTAATAATATTTAGACTATAAACATTATCTTATCCTCTTGGAGCACTTCAGTTTGATGCTTGGATGTGGCACATGCAGCTGACAGAAGGAAATACGTTTTTCCTAAGGGTTAGTTGAGCTATTACATGGTTGACTTCAGTTAGAACTCATGTGGTAGAGTTTGGTGGAGTTGATGAGACAGTTGGTGGAGTTGTGTTCTGTTTAACTTAGTTGAACTATTTGTATTTAGTCTAACTGACAAATACACTAGTGATGAGTAGTGTGAATTAATTATTAATCAATTCACTAATTATTAACTCATAAATCAACTAATGAACACATCAATTAACTGCAATGCATGGACAGTTCAGTGGAGACCAGTGTTAGAGGTGGGTGAAAGGGTGAGTCCACTATCAGTTGTGACTATTGGTTGTGCATGAGATTTGCACACACATTGATGGAGATTGCCAATGAGGATTGCGCAGTTGGAGCTAGTGGGATTCGAACTTGGATCTCATTCATTCTCATCTTGGATTGCGCAGTAGAGGCAGGCAGACTTGTGGAGGAGATTTGAACCTATGACTTGTTCACTTTCTATACTAGTTTGTGTGTAGCATGTGAGATAGTGCTGAGAGCTGTGAGAGCTTTGTGCTATGTATTGTTACATGTTCTCTATCATTATAATATACAGATAGTTGGGTTTTCAGCTATTGCTTTCCCCATTACATACTGTATTGATATGTGTGCTTGATTATTTTTTAATGTGCGAATGCGACTGCTTCTATTTCCGCATATTGATGATCAATTGTAGAAGAGGTTATGTATTATGCATGAAGCTTAAATAGTGTGTAATCAGGATAATCTCGGTGAATAATTTAGCTATTATTCAAATTTCTACATGGTATCAGAGAAAAATTGATCATCGGATCTATTACAGTGATTACATTTTATTTTGGTAGACAGAGTCTGTAAGCGGGCCAGGTAGCCTCTGGATCCATCCTTTCTTTGAAAGGTGATATATCCAGTAAATGCCCCTACAGTCAATCTCTGTGCTAGAAATACTTTGTTCTCACAGATCGGAAGCAGTTGAGTTTTGAGCTGGTGGAATTCGAATTTGCAGCAGAATTTGGAATTCGAATTTGCAGCAGTTTTCTTGGTGTCGAAGTCAAAATGTCTTTCAACGGATTGCGACTGGAGTATGCCCTTGAGGGCAGTTCGAATTATGTTGCATGGAAGGACAGAATGGAGGCGGTATTAGATGATAACGGGCTGAAGGAGTTCATAGAGGCTGAGGCCCCAAAGCCTACTGATGCTACTCAAGTTGAGGCTTGGAAAAAGAAGATGGCAAAATGTCGAAGGATTCTGTTGGAGGGCGTGAAGGATCACATTGTATCCAGCATGCATGGAAAAGCTTCTCCATACTTGATGTGGAAAGCGTTGACAGATTTATTCCAAAGCAAGAGCGACCAGAAGAAGTTGGCGCTCAAGGATAAACTCAGACACATAAAGATGGAGAAAGGCGACAGTATGCCCAAGTACCTCACGAAGTTCATCCAATGCAAGGATGAGCTAGGAAGTGTGGGGGTGACTGTTGATGATGAGGAATTGGTGAGCTTGGCTCTCCTTGGTCTTCCGAAGAGTTGGCATGCCTATCAGGATTCTGTCAATGGTCGGGAGAAATTGCCAGGATGGGAGCGACTTTGGTCGGATCTTGTGCAAGAGGAGATAAGGCGGAGTACCAGAGACGGATCTTCATCAAAGGCATCTGATGAATAAAAATGCGCTTTGGCTGCCAAAACAAAGAAGGGGAAGAGCAAGAAAGCTTCTCATTCCGGTGCGAAAGGCAAGAAGCAGGACATGTCCAACGTGAAGTTTTTTCACTGTCACCAACATGGACATTATACCACAAATTGTCCGCAGAAGAAGAAAAATAAGCAAGCTGTTGGATCTGCAGCAGAAGAGGCCTTAGCCTCGTAGTTTGAGCTGGATTTTTCGCTGATCGCATGCTTGGTCTCAAGTGTGATGGGATCAGTATGGTTCTTGGACAGTGGTGCGTCTTTTCACATGACTGGAGATCGAGATCTGTTTTCAAATATGGATGAGAAAGATATTAGAGTGCACATCGAGATGGGCGATGATGGTAGATACAGTGCGACCGGTATCGGTACCATTTCCTTTGAGAGGGAGTCTGGTAAACCCTTCGTATTGAAGGAAGTGATGCATGTTCCAGGATTGAAGAAGAATCTGATCTCTATGGCGATGTTAGAAGACAAAGGGTATGATGTTGTCTTCAGCGAGGGAAAGGCTTTCCTGCGCAGTAAGACAACTGGAGAGACCATGATGGCGGCTTGTTCACCGAAATCCTGCCCTCGGGCTGAAGATGCGCGACGATTTCTGCGGAAGCTGGCACTCTTGCGCAGTCAGATCAGTGCAAGGGGTGTACCTTGGGAAAATTTGTGAAATCCACCTTTCACGAGAAGGATAGTCGCGCCACGACGATCCTTGAGAGAGTTCACACAGACGTGTGTGGACCTTTCTCGGTAGCTTCGACAGCAAAGCACAAGTACTATGTGATCTTTGTTGATGATTTCTCTCGGAAGTGCTGGATCTTCTTCATGCAGAAGAAGAGCGAGACATACTCAAAGTTCTGTGAGTTCAAGGCGCTGGTTGAGAAGGAATCGGGGAAGCATGTGAAGGCTCTTAGGAGTGACAATGGTGGTGAATTCATCTCTGTTGAATTCAAGGACTTTTGCAGCGCAGAAGGAATTCGGAGAGAGCTCATAGCACCTCATAACCCACAGCAGAATGGGGTTGCTGAGCGGAAGAACAGGATGATCGTGGATGCTGCACGGGCGATGTTGCATGATCAGGGCCTACCCCTTCACTTGTGGGAAGAGGCATGCAATACTGCAGTATATGTGTAGAATCGTTGTCCTCACAAGATACTTGGCATGAGTACAACGGAGGAGGCGTTTTCTGGTAAGAGACCTGATATTTCCCATTTGAGGATTTTTGGTTCACCTGTCTACTTGCATGTGACGAAGGATGCCAGGAAGAAGTTGGATCCGACCGCAGAGGTTGGGATATTTGTGGGGTACACTGATACACCCCACAACTATCGTGTGTATTTGCTAGATAGTCGCAAAACGGTTGTGCGACGGGATATCAAATTTCAAGAGGAGAAAGCCATGAAGTGTTCGCTTGAGAGGGAGCCACACTTGCATGCAGATGAGGAGCTATTAGTTCCTAAGGATGAGCTTCCGGATGTGGATCAGCCACAAGAGGAGGTTCATGGTGAATGGAAAGACCCTTACCTGACTTCAACCGCCGAGAGGCGCAAGCGCACCCTACGGGCGGCGACTGGCTCAAGATGCCGAAGGTTGCAGCAGGACCACCTCGGCCGCAACCCAGAGGCAGTCCTTGGGATCGGTGCTGCTTGGATCCTGGCTCTTGTGAGCAAATGTGGTGAAACGAGGAGCCATCCTCTTTCGAGGAAAGTTTGTGGGGATACCCGCCTCAGGTAGATCATCATGGGTAGAAGAGGAAATTGTAATTCGATTAGCCTCGGAAACGTGCATGGAGATTGTCCGGAACGGAAGGGAAATCGGTGGTGGAGTTCACGGTCTCCAAGTGCGGCAGGCGGGGCTGGGCAGGGGTGGAGAAGACCACGGAAGCCAAGATTTGTTGCCGGGGATCGGTGTCGAGGAGACCTTTGCACCTATCGCAAGGTACTCTTCCATACGGACGATCCTAGCTCTCTCAGCGCAGATGGGGTGGCACATCCATCAGATGGATGTGAAGACTGTGTTCCTCAACGGAGTCATTGAGGAGAAGGTGTACATAGAGCAGCCCGAAGGTTTCGAGATCTTCAGCAGTGAGTCGCATGTGTGCAGACTCAAGAGAGCACTGTATGGGTTGAAACAAGCACCTCGTGCTTGGTACACACGGATAGACAGTTATTTCACCGGACTTGGATTATCCAAGAGTGAGGCGGATCCTGACCTGTACCAGATTGTGGTGGAGGGGAAGTTGTTGATCATTGTACTGTATGTAGATGATTTGATTTTGACGGGTGATGAGCTATTGATACTTTCATGCAAGGAGGATCTTGCTAGAGAGTTTGAGATGAAGGACTTGGGCCTCCTTCATTATTTCCTGGGATTGGAAAACTGGCAGCACAGTGGTGGACTATTTGTTTCTTAGGGGAAGTATGCCCGGGAGATACTGGAGAAGTTCAACATGCATGACTGCAAGCCTGTTGATACTCCTCTTCTTGGTGGTTGGAGGAAGGAGGATGCTACTTCAGCGGAGGTAGTGGATGCCACTGTCTATCGACAGTTGGTGGGGTCGCTTATGTATCTGGTCAATACACGACCCGATATATGCTATGTTGTTAACCAGCTTTCGCAAGCTATGGTTAAGCCTACCAAGCTCTTTTGGAAGGCAGGCAAGCATGTATTTCGTTATATTAGAGCACATCGAGATATAACTGTGGTACGAGCTTGGTCGAGTGAGGTGAAGCTATGTGGCCTTCCTGGATGTAGATTGGGCGGGAGCCCGACGGACGAAGAGCCTGCGGAGGGATCTTCGGTATCGGGTCGACAGTAGTTTCTTGGTACAACAGGAAGCAGAGATCCGTGGCACTCAGTTCAGCAGAGGCTGAGTATATGGCAGCAAGCTTGGCTGCATGCGAGGCCATATGGATGAGGAAGATCTTGGTCGGGTTGTTCGGGTCACACTTGGAGCCTACTGTGATTTATTGTGATAACCAGAGTTGCATTAAACTCTCGGCTAATCCAATATTTCATGATAGATCCAAACACATTGACATCAGGTACCATCATATCAGAGATTGTGTGCAGCGGAGAATCATGTTACTTTCATATATTCCCACAGAGGATCAGGATGCTGACATCTTGACGAAGGCGCTCACCAGGAGAAAATTCAAATACCACAGAGGCAGGATAGGGGTTGTAGATAATCCATATCTTGTTGAGAGGGAGTGTTGAAAATGCAACAAGATGATAGAGCTTAGTGAAATGAAGTCGCCTTCACTAAGTGGGCCCGCAGGCTATTTTTGGCGCAAAGTCTATTTTTAGACTATGTCTATTTTTAGACATATGGATCATGGTCTATGAGTTGCAGGATTCTATTTATGGATGATTGGTTGAGTTGGTAAAAATATATGGACCTCTATTTTTAGACATTGGGCGGTTTCTATTTTTAGACTGCCGGGCTAAAAATAGAACAGTCAAATATTATTAACCCTTAATAATATTTAGACTATAAACATTATATTTTCCTCTTGGAGCACTTCAGTTTGATGCTTGGATGTGGCACATGCAGCTGATAGAAGGAAATATGCTTTTCCTAAGGGTTAGTTGAGCTATTGCATGGTTGACTTTAGTTAGAACTCATGTGGCAGAGTTTGGTGGAGTTGATGAGACAGTTGGTGGAGTTGTGTTCGGTTTAACTTAGTTGAACTAGTTGTATTTAGTCTAACTGACAAATACACTAGTGATGAGGGGTGTGAATTAATTATTAATTAATTCACTAATTATTAACTCATAAATCAACTAAAGAACACATCAGTTAACTGCAATGCATGGACAGTTCAGTGGAGACCAGTGTTAGAGGTGGCTGAAAGGGTGAGTCTACTATCAATTGTGACTATTGGCTGTGCATGAGATTTGCACACACATTGATGGAGATTGCCAATGAGGATTGCGCAGTTGGAGCTAGTGGGATTCAAACTTGGATCTCATTCATTCTCATCTTGGATTGCACAGCAGAGGCAGGCAGACTTGTGGAGGAGATTTGAACCTGTGACTTGTTCACTTTCTATACTAGTTTGTGTGTAGCATGTGAGATAGCGCTGAGAGCTGTGAGAGCTTTGTGCTATGTATTGTTACATGTTCTCTATCATTATAATATACAGATAGCTGGGGGTTTTCAGCTATTGCTTTCCCCATTACATACTATGTTGATATGTGTGCTTGATTATGTTTTAATGTGCGCATGCGACTGCTTCTATTTCCGCATATTGATGATCAATTGTAGAAGAGGTTATGTATTATGCATGAAGCTTAAATAGTGTGTAATCAGGATAATCTCGGTGAATAATTCAGCTATTATTCAAATTTCTACAGTCCATTGATGAGTTTGTCATAAACCCCTTCTTGACTCCATTGCCAAATGAATCTAACATTTCTCCTTTCTAGCTATCTTTCCTAGACCTTTCATGTTCTCCTATGTCATTCAACCAAACAAACAAATAAACACTTGCACTTAATAACTAGTCTAAAACCAATACTAAAATCAAACAAGATAAACCTTTACAAAACAAGTAAATTTGAGAGATCCCTCTCTGAGAACAGGAGGACTAGATCCTGGAACTCTAAAGATTGGTTCTGATGTTGCCTTGTCTTTTGATTTTCCAATCTATCAAAACACCAGACCCCAATAGGCAGCACAGATTCAACAAATTGAGAGGGAGCTGCAATACATATGTGGTTGTGGTGGTGACAGCATCATGGGCAACAGTACAGAATGGCACCAACAATGCAGAGTTGAGTGGCAGCAGGCCAAGCATCAACATCACAGAAACCAATGTCCAAAATCTTGTGATACATGGTGTGATGTATTACTAGAGCACACTCCATGCTAAGAGGGAGTGTGAATATTTTGTGTAGTGGGAGTAGCATCGGATGTGCTCTAGCTCCCAAAATTTGTGGAGGGACTAGAGTACACATGATCTACAAGACCTAGAAAGGGATTTGAGAAATTTCATCTTGTTTGGGAGATATTTAATTAATTAATTATTTTAATGTATTTCCCAAGTCTAAACTTGGGAAAATGAAATAATTAAAGTTAATTAAATTAAACATGTGATGAAATTGTCTTAAGTCACATGGATCAAGCTTTCTTTTAATATTAGCCATTGATTTAAAATTTGATCATGGTCGTTGGTTTCCCAATGAGAAAAGTATAAAGGAAAGACTTGGGGTCATTTGCTCAGACACACAGAGGTAGAGCACTTAAGCTAAGCTGGAATTCTAAGGCGTGGTTTGCTAAGAATTTCTAGAAGTGTTTCTACTGCAGAGAAGGGATTTTAGGCAAAGGGGATGATATGATCCCAGTGCCTAAAATCAGCAAGAGGCAGAGAATAGCTTCTAGAGCCAGCGCAGAGAAGCAAGGGCAGCAACTGCACAGCGCAAAGGCAGCTTCAACTACGCAGGTGTTGCGCAGTCTCTCCCTGGGCAGCGTTAGGCAGCTGGAGACCCTCAGGGGTTATGCAGAAACCCTCAGGGGCAGCGTCACCCAGTCTAGGGTTACATAGCCCTTTCCAGGATAGCACAGAGGGACGCAGAGGCTTCAAGGGCAGTACTGGGGTTTCTAGGGCCTAGATTTGGCTGAGTCCTGTAAATATTGTTTGAGGGTGTGGATCAGTCAATATTTTGGCTTCAGAACAACCGATGAGTTGCAGATCCTTATTTTCTCTGTCGGGTTTTCCAGATCTGGAACCCAGATTTGCTATATTCAGAAAACTCTTAATAATAAAACCCTCCAGCAGCTAGCAGACCTGTTTTCCTGCATTGGGTTTTTCCAGGGACTATTTGTCCAGAAAATCCTTGTGTCACGTTTTCTATGTGTGCATGTATGTTAAATTTAGATAACCATGGTGTTCTATGCTTGATGCAATTTTAATTCAATATTTCTTAAGCCCGATACAAAATAGATATCCCATAAACATGAGAGTAAAATGTTGATAGAACACAATAATAAATCAACAAAAGACAAGCCAATAATATAGATCAGATTTAAAATCCCTTTTTTCTAGGAAAGATATAGGTTGGTGTGTGTTACGACAGTCAACAGGATGCTTCAACCAGAAAATAATTTCACGGTCAGCCAATCCTCCAAGTGCCACACCCACAGCCCTCAAAGACAACTCATCACAAGTTAGCGCAAGTCAACAAAAGAATCCCTCATCCAGATTTCCAACATCCATTAGCGGCATCATCCATATTTCTAACATCCATATTTCCAACATCATTTTTGGCATCATCCATATTTCCGATATCCAGATTTTCGGCATCATTTCTGACATCCATTTCCGGCATCATCCATATTTCTGCCATCCAGATTTCCGTGGGAGAGAGAGAAGCCTCTTCTAGGTTGTACGAACCAACCAGATCATGAGGAATGTGTGTGATGAGATGATGATCAAATGACCTCCAAGTCTCTCCAGTTTATATCCATCAATGAGGGTCTGTGACACATCTATTAGGCATGTGAGCCTACATTACAAATCTCGCCGACCTTGCACATGTGGAAAATAAATTCAAAATAAATGTTTTGCTCATCCGATCAATATGATCTTTAAATCAATCTTGCACCTCTCCGAAAGAGGAATCCAACAAAAATATGACCATCGACATATAAGCAATGCAACATGGAGTTTGGACCTCGTTGCCCAAAATTAACACTGCCTCTCAACTAGGGAGAACTCCATCTATCCACAAGTGCCATCCATCATGTACCAAACCAGAGATCGTGCGTCATCCCGACGTAACTTGCTTTGCTGACTCTCGTTCTTGGATAGAACAAAAGGTGAGTCACAAAGACATCACACTCAGCTGACCGAAAGTCAGCTTAGATGTAAAAACCTCTCTTGGACTCAAAAGGAGTCTCATACCAACCTGAAGTTAGTTTACTAACCCAAAGTCAGTTTGGAGGATAAAACCTCGATAGACTCAAAAGAGTCACATACTAACCCGAAGTTAGTTTACTGACCTGAAGTCAGTTTAGATGATAAAACCTCAATAGACTCAAAAGAGTCAATACTAACCCGAAGTTCGTTTACTGACCCAAAGTCAGTTTAGAGGTAAGAACCTCATCATACTTGATCCAGGATCAAGGTGTTGGACACGTGCCATCCTAGACATAGAGAGTACGGAAATCTCCGATGCGTTCATCGATCTTGTTATTGGTATCTATCCACATTTCCCACCTCATTGCCCAAATGAGAGGTACTTCCCATGAGTCTAAAACTCCATGGGTAGGATGTGTGCGGGGCATAGATCAAAGAGAGGAGAACCAACTCAATATCATAACGGTGGGGCAGAAGCACAACAAGGTTCGACAAGCCTAGCCTCGTGTGTGCTTATAACTCCAAGAAGCTATCCCCATGCCCCTGGAGCTCCTAGAGCTCATAGTCAAACTCAAGCAAGACCCTCACAATAGGGTCTTTCCACGATTCCAAGCTTCTCACGGAAGGTTAGTAACTTGACCTTCCCCAGGGGCTTCGTGAGAATATCCGCGACCTGCTCATCAGTTCCTATATGATCGAGCCTTACGGTGCCTCGTTGTACCATGTCCTAAACAAAGTGGTATCTAATATCAATATGCTTGGATCAATCGTGGAACACGGGATTCTCAAAAAGACAAACCCCACTCTGGTTATCACAAAGGATAATAGTAGTATCTAGCACATGCCCGAACAGCTCACTGAAGAGCTTTCGCAACCAAACAACTTCACAACAGGCCATACTCGCTGCAATGTATTCGGCCTCAGCGATGCTCAAATCCGTCGACTTCTGCTTCCTACTCATCGGAGTAGAACCCAAAGTGAAGAAACATCCAGATGTGCTCTTGCGATCCACCACACTGCCAGCCCAATCAGCATCAGTATATCCATGGACTCTCAAACTCCCAACAGTGTATCTCAACCCATGGTTGATTGAGCCCCAAAGATATCTCAATAGTTTATTAGCACCAATCTAGTGAATGTGATGAGGATCAACCATATGTTGACTCAAAGTGTTCACAACAAAACATACCTCTGAACGGGAGTTCACTAGCAACATCAGGTCCCCCACAAGTTGTCGATAATCGGTAGGATTTTCTAGCACGAGCCCAACAGTGTTTCCACATAACTTCTTAAAGTTGAGTTCCATCAGTGTCGACACGGACTTACAGTCCACCATACCAAATCTCTCCAGCAGCTTCACGACATATTTTCCTTGAGAAAGGAAAATCTCGCTTAGCCTCTGCCATACCTCCAAGCCTAAGAAGTAGTGCATCAGTCCTAGGTCTTTCATCTCAAACTCGGAAGCTAGCTCCCTCTTACATTGATGAATGACAAGGTCAGCACCTGACAGGAAGATATCATCCACATAGAGAACCAGAATAAGAGGCCTTTCTCTATCAACCTTAAAATAAAGGTTTGGATCAGCATTACTTCGAGTGAAGCACAGCTTCATCAAGTAGCTATATATCCTCTCATACCAAGCCCTGGGGGCTTGCTTCAACTCGTAGAGGGCTCTCTTCAACCTGCATACATGGGTGTCTCTATCTCGTACTTCGAACACCAGAGGTTACTCCACATACACCTCTTCCTTTATAGAACCATGCAGAAAAGTGGTCTTCCACATCCATCTTATGGAGACTCCATCCTTGCGTTGTAGCAAGGGCAATAATAGATCGGATGGTGGTATAGTGGGCCACAGGTGCAAATATATCACCATAATCTATGCCTTCTTTTTGAGAGAAGCCTCGGGCAACAAATCTTGCCTTGTACTTTTCAGCACTTCCATTAGATCCATGCTTGATCTTATAGAGCCATTTCGAGGTGACAACAGATTTGTCCTCCAGTCTCGAGACCACTTCCCAAACATCATTTTTCATAATGGACTCATATTCTTCGTGCATAGCATCCTTCCAAACTTGATGCTATACAGATTTTTCAAATGATCCAGGGTCAGATTGTACTATTATACTCATGGCTACTAGATACCCTTGGTATCTCATCAGCTTCTTGCTTTCACGGAATGTCCCCCTTGGGGCAACATGTCCCTTGGTATCTGCGAGAGTATCCCTAAGCCATGAGGGTCTTCTCTTATTTGAAGGAGGTGGATTAATTGGATCGATAGGTGCTTCAACATCGGGCATCAGGTCATCCTTTGGCTCCTCTTGCTTCCCTACTTCTTCATCTTTTTTGTCTTCCTTGGAGCTAGGAAAATTTCTCACTTTCTTGAGGGCAGCATCTTCATCAAAGATGAAATCATGGCATATCTCCACTTCTCTTTAACCAAGCACATAGATTCTATATGCCTTCGAAGTTTCACAAAGAAGACTTCTTCGGGTGTTTTGGAGTCCAGAGCGGAATGCAGACATCTATTTTGAACATACACAGCAGTGTTCGCAGCTTCTCCTCATAGAAACTTCGGAAGACCTTGGTCACATAGCATGGCGTGGGAAGCTTCCACAATGGTCATGTTCTTTCTTACAACAACATCATTTTGCTCAGGAGAGTATGCAGTTGTGCTCTCCCTCTTAATGCCAACTTCTCTGCAAGAGTCTTCGAATTCATTTTTAAATTCGGGCATCCCTGTCACCACCTTCCTTGCTTCAGGAAGGGCTTTGTAATGAAGGTGTGCAAACCTCTGGTGTCATAACTCTATTTGAAGGGTTGTATCACATGACATAGCCCCCAGTGGACTTCCTCCAACCTGGTAGAGTGTATCAACTCTAAAATGAATAAAAAGAGCTTCCTTGAAGTTCTTCTTCCAGATACGTACCTTTCCATCAACGAATGCCACCTCGAACCCTTTGTCTTCCATTGCCGAAATGGACACAAGGTTCTTCTTGAAATCAGGTACATACAACATATATTGTAATCGAAGGACTTGACCTTGAGATAGATGGAAGGTCACAGTCCTTGTCCCTTTCACGGGATAGGTGGCATTATCTCCAAGGATCATTTCCAGACTGGTATCCTTCTCAACCAAATCAGAGAGGGCTTCTTTGTAACCAGTGAGGTGCCTTGAAGCACCACTATCAATCAACCAGACATCCAGGGTATCAGGTGGAGATGCAGCAGAGAGGGAAGATACAAGAATAAATTCATTTCCTTTATTATCAACAACATTAGACTTATCGTACCTAGAATTTCTTGACCTCTTGAAAGGTTGCCCATTTCCACTACGATCAGAGGGAGCCTTCCTTTTTCCTTTGAACCTATTGTTCCTTTAATTGTCATTCCCTCTCGAGTTGTTGTTGTCATCATCCCTGGGAGAGTCCCTTCTATTAGGGCACTCTCTTGCATAGTGACCAGACTTGTTACAAGTGTAACATCATCCCTTCCTTTGGGCCCCACTCTACCATGGTTTTGATTTCTCAGGCTACCATGTTTCTTCTTCTTTGCATGAGCGGCGAAGGCAGTAGGGTCACTTCCATTTCCATTTGAGGCATACTCCATCATTCTTGTTTCCTCTTAAGTGCATCTAGTCAGCAATTCATCAAAATCAGGAATCATATTATTAGTAAAAATTGTATTATTAAATACATACCAGTCTCGTGGAAGTCCTCCAAGAGTAATGAAGACAATCTCTCGTTCAACTACTTCTCCTATGGCAAGGAGATCATTCCTGATTTCTGTGAGCCTCATAAAATATGATGGAGGCTCATGAATCTTCCCCTGTACATAGTCCATGACATCTTGATCTTCTAATACCAAATCCAAGGACATCTTCCATGCATGATAATCAAACTTATCAGTCAATTTATCATCAGCCTTGAAACCCTTGTAGGTTGAGGAGGCCATTTGTCCTTGATAGGATTCTTTCCTTTAATGATTGCTTCTAACACTAGTTTGGACTTTGTCTTCACCTAAGCTCTGATACCATGTTAAATTTAGATAACCATGGCATTCTATGCTTGATGAAATTTTACTTCAATCTTTCTTCGGACCGATACAAAATATCAATCACATAAACAAGAGAGTAAAATGTTGATAGAACACAATAATAGATCAACAGAAGACAAGCCAATAATATAGATTAGATTTAGAATCCCTTTTGTCCAGCAAAGATATAGGTTGGTGTGTTACGGCAGTCAACAAGATGCTTCAACCAGCAAAGACTTTCACAATCAGCCAATCCTCCAAGAGTCACACCCACAACCCTCAAAGACAGCTCATCACAAGTCAACGCAAGTCAACAAAATAATCCCTCATCCGGATTTCCAGCGTCTATTTCTGGCATCCATTATTGGCATCATCCATATTTCCAGCATCCATATTTCCGGCATCCAAATTTCCGTGGGAGAGAGAGAAGCCTCTTCTAGGTTGTACGAACCAATCAGATCATGAGGAATGTGTGTGATGAGATGATGATCAAATGACATCCAAGTCTCTCCAATTTATATACATCAGTGAGGGTGTGTGACACATCTATTAGGCACATGAGCCTACATTACAAATCTGGCCGACCTTGCACATGTGGAAAATAAATTCAAAATAAATGTTATGCTCATCCGATCAAGATGATCTTTAGATCAATCTTGCACCTCTCCGAAAGAGGAATCCAACAAAAATATGACCATCGTCATATGAGCAATGCAACATGGAGTTTGAACCTAGTTGCCCAAAATTAACAATGTACTTTTTCTAGATCTGAATTGGTGAAAGTCTGTTATGTGTTTTGCTTCGATATTAATCTGAATATTTAGCTTAATAACTTAATTAAGTAGGAGGAGCATAACCAGATCTAACAATAGATTTCTGCATAAAGTAACTTTCAGAAATTTTCACATTGAGAAGACTTGAGTTGAAACCTATATAAAGGTTTACTCTCTCTCATTTTTGTATGGTTGGAATTTTGGAGCTTCCCTCCTTTGACCTTAATGGACACATCTTTCTTGGAGCAAATGTGATGTAAAGGGTTCTTTCTTTGTTGAGTGCATAACTATTTCGATGGTTAATGTTTGAAGTGATGGAGTCTATTCCACAAAGGTAATATTTAGCAACTTGTTCCATTGAAGGGTAAAATCTACCACTTCAAAGGAGTTTTTGTGTGTGGTAACACTCTTCTCCTTTGCTATTTTAATCTTTGATGTGTTATAGTTTGTTTTATATAGCCTTCAAGCTCATTTAACTTCAATTTCTAGGGTAGAGTTTAGTTGTCTGGTTGAATGTGGATCCTTTGGACCACTTCCTTGAAGAGCTTCTGCATTAATATTAACATATTGAGAGCGGAGGATATTCAATCTTTTAGCCTAGTTTCTATTGCTAACACATAAGAAAATAAGTCAACACCCCCTTACCTCCTTTGTCCTTGTTGAATTGGCACTAATTCTATTTCCTTCCATCACTCCTTAAACCCTTTAAAAACCCTAAAAATATTGTTTTACTAAAGCTGCTCCCATATCACCATGTGCCTCATTACGTAACATTAGTAATCCTACTATGAATGCCCCCTTAAGTCGAAGAAGAGTCGGCCTAAAAAGAGGATAGGTTACTTAGATGATACTAGTGATTGTGTTAGTAGTTCCCTCTCTGTTTGTATGTTGTGGATTAGGACTTCTATCATTAAGTACAAGTTGAGAGGTAACACAGACTATGGAATATGTAAGTGAAGGGGTGAGTAACAGTTCAAAAGAATGTGAGTCACCCAAGAAATAAAATATATAGTACTTGTCCCTAGGTCTCATGAGTATAGACCTGAGCACTTTGTATGAAAGTTGGAACCAAGAAAACGTACTATGATGCATGGGAACTAACTACAAATACAAAGTTGATGATTTAAATTTGTTAGTAGTTGTTTCACCTAGCATCACCAATAGTCCTTACAGGAACACCATCCATCCTTGAAATGATGAAAACGGTTAGTATCCCTAACAACAATTTCTCGAGCAACAAGTTTGGAGATGAATTTGATAGCAGTATGGCAGTCACCACACACCCTAAGATTCTTGATCACCCTAATAGTTGTCCCCGTTGATGTGTTGATGAGCCCAAATGCAATTGCCAGCTTCTCACTGTGGTGCCCAAGAATTTGTTCTCTCTGCTCATCATCCACATCGTTCAACACAAATTTTGTGTTGGCCACATAACCTGCCATCATCATCTGCGTAGACAATTTCTCCAACTCTGCATAAATTTCTTGTGTTTGTGGGTGTGATTTGTCTCCAGAGAGAAAAGCATTTACTTGCTTACCGACCTCAATCCAACTGCATCCAGGTGTTTTATGAACATTACGGTCGTTCATCATTTTCCATACCTTTTCCCTTTTAACCCATTTGCCCATTGCCGCGTAGATGTTTGACAGCAGCACATAAGGTGCAGCATTGCTAGGATCCAACTGGAAAAGCTGTTCTGCCACATGTTCTGCTAGCTCAATATTGTTATGGATTCTACAAGCACCGAGCAAACAACCCCACACAATAGCACCAGGTTTTATTGGCATTTTGACAATGAAGCCGAGTGCCTCGTTAAGGCGCCC
Source organism: Pinus albicaulis (assembly GCA_034641835.2). Lineage (NCBI taxonomy): Eukaryota > Viridiplantae > Streptophyta > Pinopsida > Pinales > Pinaceae > Pinus > Pinus albicaulis. The sequence continues at coordinate 308,776,976 of CM076575.1, forward strand.
AGCACGGCCAAGAATATCAACCATGCAGCTATAATGCTCCATTGAAGGTGTGATTTCGTAGCTTTGACTCATGCAATGAAAGAAGTGCCAGCCTTCAACCACAAGGCCTGAATGGCAACAGGCAGACAAAACCGATAGCAAAGTAACGTGGTTTGGTTTTGCATTACAGAGTTGCATCTGTTCAAACAGTTTGAGAGCCTCCTTGCCAGCGCCGTGCATAGAATACCCTGCAATCATTGTATTCCATGAAATCACACTTTTTGGATGGATATTCTCAAACACATTACATGCATTCTCTATGCTCCCACATTTAGCATACATGTCAACCAGAGCATTTGCCACAAAGACATCGGACTGAAGTCCTTTTTTTATTATTTCTTCGTGGATCTCCATACCCTGCTCCAGAGCCGCCAAGTTTGCAAAGGCCGGGAGCACAGTAGCATAGGTGTTCGAGTCTGGTTTCACATCTGACTGTTGCATTTGTCTGAAAATCTTGAGGGCTTCCTCGCTCTGTCCATTTTGCACATATCCTGCAATCATCGCAGTCCAAGAGACGGAATTCTTTTTCGGCATTTCATGAAATAGCTTCACGGCCTGATCAAGACACCCATTCTGGGCAAATCCTGCAATCATAGCCGTCCACGATACCACGTCTCGCTGAGGCATTTTCTGAAAGAGCTTTACCGCCTCATCAACACACCCATTCTGCGCATATCCTGCAAGCATTGCCGTCCAGGAGATGGCATTTCTCTTATGCATGTTGTCAAACACTTCGCGCGCCTGCTCCAAACTACCACACTTAGCATACATGTCTACAAGGGCACTCTCCACAAACACGTCACATTGAACCCCTATTCTAAGTATTTCATCATGAACCTCTATACCATAATCCAAGGCCCCCAAATTAGCACAAGCTGAAATAACACTAGCAAATGTTTTCATATTTGGCTTGACGCCTGCAACCTGCATTTGCCGATAAATCTCCAGAGCTTCCTCGAAATGACTATTCTGGGCATATCCTGCAATCATGGTTGTCCATGACACCACATCCTTCTTGGGCATTTCCTGAAAGAGACTCATGGACTCATCAACATCCCCACTCTGAGCATAAGCCGATATCATGGCATTCCATGAGACCAAATCTCGTTTACGCATTTTGTCAAACACATTGCGTGCATCCTCTATCCTCCCACATTTCGCATACATATCCACGAGGCCGTTGGCCACAAATGTATCGGACTGAAAACCCTTTTTCTTAATTTCTTCATGGATTTCTTTGCCATGATCCAGAGCTGCCAAGTGGGCGCATGCTGGGAGAACGCTGGCAAAGACAAATGGATCTGGTTGAACACCCACGTGTTTCATTTGACGAAAGAGTACCAATGCTTCCTCCGCAGGTCCATGCTTGGCGTAAGTTGAAATCATCACATTCCATGAGAACACATTTCGTTTCGGCATTTGGTCGAAAACTCTGCGAGCGTCCGCCACACTTCCGCATTTGGCATACATATTCGCAAGCTTGTTCGGCAACAGTTTATCGCCCAGAAATCCCCTCTCGGCCATGTGGGCATGGACTAGTTTGCCCTCTGACAAGGACTTCTTCTTAATGCAGCCCTGTAAGAGAGAAACATATGCAGAAGAGTCCACGTCCTGCTCATTCAAGTATAATAGCTGCAGCGCCTCCTTCAGTCGGCTCTGCTCACATAGCGCCTTCAGAGAACCACTAGCGTTATTGCCTTGAATTTTAGCAGCATTGGTCGTAGTGCTGCGAGCATGCAATGGAAATATTAAGCCAAGACACAGTGCTGTCTTATTTTTCTGACAATCATAAATCCTCACTACCATTACTACTTGAGCTCTGTATTTCCATCGTTTAGCAGAATTTTGCTGAATCCTGCCAGAATTTACATTATTTTTCCAACTAAATTGTGATCTCATTAGACTACGGTTTTTGGAATTGATTCGTATACACGACGTGAGTAATAAATCTTCTCAGATTTTGGATCATTATTTAGATATTTTGGATATGGTGATTCTTGTATGTCTTTATCATATTTTATTTTTTACAACCAAATGAATAATTTTTTAATGATATTATTATCATTTGAAAAAAAAAATGAAACAGGTTTTAATGATATTATTATCATTTGAGAAAGGAAATAGGTTTATACCAATAATTGTACATGAATATAGGTAAGTCTAAATTTGAATCAAAGACTTTATCATATCTTTTTTTAATTACACTTTGCCAAATGATCTATATCATATAAGTTTATTATACAATTTATTATTATTATAAGTATATATTATCTTTTATTTTTAAAAACTTTTTTAATAAGATTAAATACATCTTATTATCTTCAATATAACAATAATGCATAAAAATTAATCCAATTTTTTTTATATATTAAAATTAAGTTGTCGTTTATTATTCACTAAAGGCTTTTGGATTTGGAAGTTTATTTTAAAATGATTGGTTACTGAGTCGCAGTGTTTTTTTTTTTCATAATAATATAATAAAATGTAAATCAGAGGAGGTGGATTTATTTTTTTATTTCATTTGTAAGGTTAGTACGTATTAACATTATAGGTTAGGGTAGCATATGGCTTTGATTATCTAATAATACATAAAGTTGACATTATATGTTAGGCTAGTATAGGGCTTTGATTATCTAATAATACATAAAGTTGATCAAAGTTTTATTAAAAGGATCCATTTTCTTAAACTAGATACATTTTAGCATGTGAGAAATACTTTCATGATGATTCTTTTTGTATTGTTCTTATATAGGAATAAATAGTGAATACTATAGAATGCTTAGATATATTAGTTGCATTGCAATCTAATGCCCATGATATGTTCTAGACATAGAGTGATCTAATGGGTCATATTCTCCTCAATACTAATCATTATTAATCTATGGTTTAACATCTAATTGGTTCATGATCCATATTTAAAGAGCATGGAGGGTCATTAATTGATTGTAAAAAAATCTTTTATGTACATTCTTTTTTGCAATAATAAAATTGCCTAAAGTGACCATTTTGGTTGGGGTCGTGGATTGTTTAGCTCTTAGAGGATTTTAACCATGCATAAATATTGGTGTTGTAATCTTTGATATGGTTATATGAGTGGTTACTTAAGGTGTTCATTCAATATATGCTATCAAAATCCATTTGAAGAGCTACTCTCATTATTGATCGAGATATTGAACTTGTGTTGTTGCATTCCATGAATTTCTGGCTTGAGCAAACTATTCCATTGCATCTAGAGCATTTCATTTAGTTAGAAACGCTTTACATTTCACTTGGAAGAGTTTTCGTTTGCTAGAGATGTGGTTTTTTTTGTTGAATCTAAAAGTATATAGTTGGAACACTCTCTTTAAAAAAAATTACAAGAGTTAATATTTCACTTCTATATTTTTTTTATTTCTAGCTTACTACTCTTTCCACTATGCATATTGTCTTTATCGTGCTTTCTATGCAATCTCATCAAAATTAGAAAATAGAATGGAGAATGTTCTCTTCTATGAATATGCTCTTTATCATGCACTCTATTCAATGTCGACAAATTAGAAACAAAGAGAAAACTTGCATTCTCTAAGTAAGCTAACCAAGATCTATCCTCATTATTGCTAAGGTTCGGAAATTTTGTTTTTGAATTTTTTTTGCTTATGCATATGGTTGTGTTGAAACTTTTTTGCAAGCAAAAATAAGGATTTTGGGGGGTAAACATACACAATGAGATGACAAGTAAAAGAAAAATGAAGTCTGTATTAAAAAACAAATATTTTCCATTAGCTCACTTTGGTTGGAAGTTTCTTTATTTATTAAAAGGTTTTGCATTCAAGTATCTCCTTTTTTTCAAGTTGTTTGTTGAAAAAATCATGCAATTTTAAGCTGTAAGTTGTTTCATAGCTTTATTTTAAAATATATTTCACTTAAGTTATTAAAGTGAATTATTATAAAGTAACTTTAATATCATTTTTCAAATTACTTTTTGCATGCAAATTTATTTTATAAAGTAACTTTATTATAAATGAGGTTATCACTTATTCTATAAAAGTATTAGAAAAGTATTGTCATTGATATCAAAGGTGGTTAGTGATTGTTCAATCATTGCTATGTAATGGTGTTACTAGTAAGTTATTGCTTAGCTAAGGTCAACGATGGAGCATATATTTGGAGGCATTTTAGCTACATAAGATCAACTCGGATGTTACTATGAAGTGCTTAGTTGGATATCCATCAAAAATACCTTTCCAACAGTATATGGCACTTTGCAAATCGCCTCAGGGATCAAAAGTTATGGTAGCTTAAAGTTTGTCAGGGTTCCACTTGGATCCGACAATGCGCCATACCAGCCACGTGGCATAGGTGACATCATCATGACGTTAGCATAGAGATAACCTTGGATAGCTAAGGGCATGGTTCCGCAATGGACAAGGTTTGTGATTCTGCAATGGATAGGGTTCTGGAAATTTGGCACTAGAATTTAATTTTGGGGTTTAAATTTGGAACTTTGCCAAAGTTACAAGATCACTAAACTGTAGTCCAAACAACATATCTGGAATTAAAATAAACTGATAAACTGAAAGAAAAAAGAAAAAAAAAACTAAAATGTTATTTTTACATAGAATGTGATGTTTACATGCAAATCAATAAAAAATATTGTTGTTAACAATGAGAGAACACAAAGTTTAAGAAATTAGAATAGCAATATGGACAACAGGTAAACCCAAAAGAGAAATTAAAACAAGTTGTTAACTAATACAAAGTGCATGAGCATAATGAAGTATCAGTCCAACCGAGTTAAGCTGGAAGAAAAAAACAGAACAAAACAAAACCTTGAAGTTGAAATAAAATGAACAGTCAATTCAAGCTAAAGAAAAGATGAAGATTAAATTAAATGTTTTATCAAAGAACACAGAGAGGTTATCGTGAAGACAACAATTAAGACAAAGCAAAGATAGAATTTAAACATATTGAAGAATTCATAGTTTTATTTCAGAACAACATGTAGAGAATGGAAAAAAAGTGTTCAAATGCAAACTATGAATAAATTTGCTAAATGATTGAAAAAAAAGAGAACAAAGAGATTAAAGAAAGAAAACAACGATCATTTTAAAAATAGAGCTAAAGTTAAACTAACTATTAATACTAAAATTGGCGTAATTACCATCTTCTCTTTTAATATGTCGAGGCTCTTCTGGCATTCTTCATCCCATTGAAAAGTTACATCCTTCTTCAACAATTTCTCCATGGGCGCAGTGATCTACGAATACCCCTTAATAAACTTTATGTAATACCCTATATGTTCCAACGTAGTGCACAATTGTATTACTGTGTTAGATGGGTCTAAGTTCACAATGACAGCAATATTAGTAGGGTCCAGTATCAATCCTTTCTTACAAACAGTATTCCCCAACAATATACCAAAATGTACACAAAATATGCACTTCTTCAAATTCAAAGAGATATGATATTGTCTGCAAGTGTCGAGCATAAGCCTCAAACTCCCAACATGTTTTTTCAACAATCCAAATACTTTCCAATCATCAAAGCATACCTCCAAAAACTTGTGAATGTAGTCCCTAAAAGCTGAAACCACCACTCCAGAAAATATGGCAGGGGAATTCTTCAATCCAAAAGGCATTATTGTGTATTGATATGAGCCCCATCCTGTAGCAAATGTGGTCTTATGCCGATCTTCAGGTGCAATAATGATCTGATGATACCATGAGAAACCATTTGTAAATGAATAGGCTTCCTGACCTCCTACATTGTCCAATACTTCATCTGTGAAAGGCGTAGGAAAAGGATCATGTAAACATGCATTGTTCAAGTTCCTTAGGTCAACACAGATCCTAATCTCTCCCTGAGTATTCTTTTCCTGCACCACCATAGGACTTACCCATTCTAACTCTTCGACAATTTCAATAATTCATGTTGTTATCATCTTATCAAGTTCTAGCTTCACTTTCTCCTTGTACTTTCGATTCAACCTGTAAGCCCTATGCTTAACTGGCTTTGTATCAGGCTTCAGGGTAATCTTCATGACCCCTAAATCTCCTAATATTCCCTTCATATCTGAAAATTTGGCGGGAAACAGTTCTTGACACTCATGGATTAGCTTTGTAGCTTAATTGTTTGTCTCCTCATCCTAGTAATCTCCTATTGTTGCAAACTCGGGCTCTTATTCTGATCCTATATTCACCTTCTTGGTCTTCAATGGATTTGTTATGTCTAGTATCCCTATCTCAAGTCCTTGTACTTCGCAGTGTCCTTCTCATTCTGCTTTGTCAATGTTGCGAGGATATTCTTCTTCCTCTGCAATAATGTTATAACACTCCAATTCATACTCTATCTACGCAGCCCAATCAGGTTGCTTCCATGTCAGTGTGGTTAGATCCTCAAAGCTCTTATCTCTTACTACCTGAAGGGATGAATCTATGCCCAAACATTCATCTTCAAAGCTAAATGTTAGAATAAATCCATCAACCAAGTCTTCCAAGTACCATTTTGCAGCTTTGTTTCTAGGTACCAATTCTTAGGAATTGTCTCCAATGTGTGAATAAATCCATGTACCCATTCCTGTTGTGGAATCTCCTTCCATGCTATAATGCATAGCTGGATATGCTTTCTAGAGTCAGTTTCACCATCATATTTCTTCTATCTTTGTTTCTACTTTTCCAAACCTTATCCACATTAGTCTTCGACATACCTACCAATCTACTATATTATTCTTGTGTGTGCCCCACCATCTACCAGGGGTAGCTCTCAAGGCTATATCCAAAGCTGACAGTCTTTGATTTTCAGGCACTTAATCTTTATAATAAGTAAGAAAAGTATCTATATTTCCAAAACCATTATAAGAAGGCAGGTCACATACCTCAGATGTCATACAGTGAACCAATTTTGTCAGTCTTATACAACGCTTTGTAGATACTTCGTGCAACTCGTTCTACCAATTTTCCAATTCTTATTATGAATCCGATGTGCAAGAACTATCGTGATCCCAATTCAACTTGCCATATGCAGTAGGTATAATATAATATTCTTCCTTAGTTGTCATTTGATAGATGTTATTTATGTCAGTTGTGTTGTATTCTTCTCTGATTGGTTTAGTATATCTTACTCCTTCGAATGGATCTAAAGGAACAATCACCCGCATATTATTTCCTTCAAATATCATTTGTCTCTTCTTCAAATTGATTATGGCCATATTTTCCATTGCCCAATCAATTCCAAGAAAATCAAGATAAGGATTACTATCATCAATCATTTCTATTAATTCAAAATCAGCAATAGTGTGAACTCCACCAATATCTATTGTGACACCTGGTAGTCTTCCCATAGGAAAGATCTTTTGTTGATTTTCCAATCTTAGCTGAATATTTGACCATTTTAGCTTCGGCTCACCCATTAATTCCCATGTCTATTTTTTCAAGACATTAGCATCATACGCCAAATTCAGAATAACTTGATCCATTTCATATTCTCCTATCTACGCATTAAGTCTCATTTCTTTGCTAGTTCTCCTCTATCGATGCACATTATTAATTGCACGCATCTCACTTCGTGGTGCTTATTTTGATGCGCAAGAATATATCAATTCTTGAATCCCTTCTACAGCCTTCTGATCTTTTAATAACTTCATACAAGTCTGCTGAAAAGATCTCAAAATACTTTCTTGATCTGTCGAATTTTGTGGCATAGCTTGATCCTACGTCGCAGCTTAGTTCTGTTTCAGAACCAATGGCATGTTGCATTTACTAGGCCATGATTGTACAGTAGAAGTCATGGCTCCCACATCCATAAAATTCCGCTTCTCTTCCATAAACACTTTCTTTTCTTTATGAACATCTAAAATAGGAACTTTATCCTCGGTCTTTTTAACCCATGCACCTAGATTTTCAAATTCCTTCTTTACATTTGTTTTATCACTTCTAGTCCTAGCTCCAATTCTAGTGACAATATTAGTGCAAGTTTCATCGGTTCTCCTTTCAGCAATCATCATTTGGATGTTTTGTGTGGGTTGTTGATTCCTCTTCTCTTGCATTTTCGCCGTAAGCACGACACAATCTTCAATTACATGATCAAAGGATTTGCAGTACTTACATTTCGTAGTGGGATTTTGGTAATCTCTTGCAAAATGAACTGCCTGGCTGCAGTTATAGCATACGACCTGTCCACATCCTCAACCAGCTCCACCTCCTCGACCTATTCCTTGATAACCTCCTCGACCATTGTGTTGTACATTGGCCTCATGTGTGCACTCTTCTACTTGCATTTTGTAAGTATCAGCACTCTGCTCCATCATCAGATCATAGCTTCGACAATTATTCTCATTATTTCCTACTGACTTACAAAAATTACAGAACATATTCCTTGGGGTCTACACATATTTATGAAACAAATTACATTATGTTGGGTGATGTTGGCCTCTAGTCTGCAAATCTCGCACCACAGGCGGGATCCTATATTCAGGGGATTAGGTGTTCCACTAGCTATGTAATCCTGAAAAATGGGGAATTTTTCCTTAGAATGGCCCTCTAATTTTTGTACACCACAGTTATTCTCTGACTTCTTTACCTTTCTTGATATATTTTAATTGAAAAATTAGGTTTTCCAGCTGACCTTGAATCTGTTGCATCCCTGCATTATTTTATCCTATAGGCGAAGCTTCCAACTCATCACAATTTCCAAAGCTTCAACTTGAGTTGCTATCTTATGTTGTGTTAATGACAGCCTAATATGTGGTAGTAGCACAACTATAAACCATTATTTATGTTGTTGTGGAGGTATGTTGAAGCTTACTTGATCCAATAACACCTTAAATACTTGATCAAACTTCCAAAGAGACTCATTAGTTTTCTTTTTGATCTCCTTTAACTCAGTAATGCACTGTGATTCAAACTTTGCCTTCTTGAACTCTTGTATCAATGTTTTCTTAATATCTGCAAAAGTACCACTCTGATTGGTCGAATACTTGATATACCATGCCAGTGCTCTATCTTGCGGCGTTGTAACGAGTTGTGCCTTCTTTATATCTTTGTCATAGATCTGCTTCGTTGTCCATACAGCTTCGGCTAGAAACCAAAATTGTTATGGATCCTCTGATCCAGTTCCTCTGAAAATAGGTAGCTTAATATCATCAACCATACCTCTTTTTGGAGGGGGTGGAGGGGGGGGGAATAAGGATCAGGAGGGGGAGGGGAAGGGGGAGGAGGGGTAAAGGGGGTAGGGGGATTATGGGGAGAGGGAATGCTAAGAATACCCTGGCTTCTATTGGATTCTGGCTTCGCCGAACTTTCATGCTAGAAGGGGGTATATTGCAGAGTTTCCCAGGGATTCTCTGTGTAGTTTTCTTCTTTTTTCTCCTTCATATTCACTCACAATATGGCTGTAAGAAGTTTTTGTGAAGGTATTTGGCTCTTTTTCACAATATCTCTTTCTGGTATCTACTATATACCCTTTTCCACTTCGCTTTGTACCGATTTCTTGCTCATATTTACTTCTTCCTCCAAACATAAGTAAACTAGTAATCTAATTGCATCCGTAAAATTCTCTTTTCACACAAAATCATCTCAATCCAGAGTTTCAATGATTTCAAGCACTTACCTCGCGGTCCTTCGAATAATATTCGCTCTGCTTCGATGTAGGACACAATCGAGTCTACTACGAACTCAGTAATGAAACCTCCCAAGATGTTATCAACCCAGAAGTCGACAGCCCTTGAAATCTTGTTGTTAGTGCTCTTGAGTTGATGTATTAGCTCAGGAGTTCATGTTGTAGGTTCGTCATTCTTAAAGCAATCCTTCCTTTCAGTAAACCTCAATACCCACTTGTAAAATTCACCAGGAAATGATCAGGAGAAAATTTTGTTAGATGATCCAAATATAATAATGTAAAGTTAGGATAAAAATATTTATTAAATTAGAATATTTAATAAATATTAGAGACACTTAGAAATAGAATATTGTTAGCAAAGATAGGACTCTAGAATAGAGTCGTATCTTAGGGTCTAAAATAGGAATAAAGTTAGTAGATTGGATAGAAGATCATTTATTGTAAATGGACACTTGTTGTTTTTTCAAGTGGTCCATAACTAAATTAAGTTAGGACATATAGCTTATAAATAGGTTAGTCTCCTAATTGCAAATTAGTGGAAGTTTACGTTTGTAAACTCTTGCAATTTGTTATGTAATTTATTTTCCATTATCAATAAAATTACGTGTCTGAGGACACTTCTGTATTAATGTGGTATCGAAGCTTCACTAATACAGCTGACGAGAGAAGGAGATTCCAACTTTACAAGCCTATGGAAAACTCCAGAAAATTGTGCATCAATTGAATGGGTATGCAATTTTGTCATTTTATTTTAGGGAAAGAAATTTACTGATTATAATCTGAATATCAATTTTTTTTAAGAGTCATTTTTTATCTTATGCTACATAAATTCAACCTGCGTACACCCTGCTCCTTTGTCTACGCTGAAAAAAATTCCACTAAATAGATTCACGCCTAAATAATAGTGTTGTGTTGAGTTATTGCAACGCTCTCATGCTTCATTCTGGCTTTGAGTTTAACTGGCTTCCTGCAAAAAAGTGCTTTGATCAATCCAGTAAGTATTCTGCCGGATTGAGCATTTCCTTCTCAGCTTTATCAAAATTCCATTAAACTCCATTTCAGCAGCAATTTCTTTCAAAAGACATAATTTTATCTCTGTGCTCGCTACTCTGGTTGATAATTTCTCAATGATATTCCTGTTAACCCCACTGCCTGGAATATGAATTTTCTTTCATATATCCAACGCAATTTTATAGAAGTTGTATATCAGTTTAAGATTGGAAGCGACTCAAATAACCAGCGATTTCAAATAACCATCGGTTTCAGTTTTGGAATATGAATTTGCTTTGCTGCGGTTGAATTTCCTTCTAAAACCAGCGTAAAGTCACTGCCTGCACTTCCAGATTATATAGAGCTGATGAAAACCATTTCCAATGGTTTCAAAGTTGCATCTGAAGCCTCTTTGATGCTCAAGCAGAATGTGAGAGCCGAAGCTGAAGCTGTGCAGGTAAAAGTTGTAATGATATTGGACATGGCAGAAATTAGATAAAACATGAGTATGTGGTATTGAGCAGCGTCAATTTTTATTTTTATTTTCATTTGTTGAATGTTTTGCTGTGGATCAGCAAGAAGAGACTATCAAACAAATTTATACAATTTGTTGTAACTTTTGAAGAAATATTGGAGTTGTTTTGTACTCTTAAGAAATTTGCTTTTGCAGTAGCGAATTCTTGAAGGTTTGTCAGGCTGAAATCCTGTTGTTTAACACAAAATTTGAATTATTGAGAGAAATTGTTGGCAGCGTTGAAGAGAACACTGCGTTGAGCTGAAGACAGATAGCAGATGAGAAATGAGAAATGCGCAGTGCTGAGGAGAAACACCAGGGTGAACAGTGTGGGCAACCTGAAAGTCTCTTGCGTGGAAGATACCTACAAAGTAGAATTGATCTACATCAAAATCAAAGGTAGAATAATAGCGTGGAGTTTAAATTGCAAAAATTGCAAAAGTAATTTTTCAAACTTGAAGTATTTAACTTCATACTTGAAAGTGTGAAAAAATGGAAAAATAAAATGTTTCTATTTGAAAATTGGGAAAGTAAAATATTTCCATTTGAAAAATAGGAAAAATAAAATGTTTCTACTTGAAAATTGGAAAATATGGGAAAATTAAATACTTTTTCTATAAAGTGAAAAAAGTAAAAAGTTGGGAAATTAAAGTGATTTTTTTTATAAATCACTTTTATAAAGTGATTTTAAATTTTGTAATTCACATGGAGAGATAAGGTATATAATTTTGTGTAATCATTTGGAGTAATAAGGATTTTGTAATTTTTGGAGTAATAAGTAGATATTATTTGTAATTTTTATTTTGGAGAAATAAGGGTCATTATTTGTAACTCAAAGTACCTTTTTACTTTGAGGGGGGGCAAATTTTTTTCATAAGAAGAAATTTGTACGGGAATTGTTAAGTGGTCAAATTTTGAAAGGATTTCATTATAAACACTCAACAAGAAATTGACTAGAGCCAAGTGCAAAGCTCAGTCATTTTTCTCCTTTTTTCAACAACTATACGAGGGTCAAGATCAAGCCCCGATAGATCGTTTTCTCTTTGTGTGGCGTGTTTCGTGTGACGAGTTGTTCATTTTTTCTTATGCTTGATTCTTTTGGTGCACTGCTTCAACACTACAATGTCAAAGTTAATTACTCTGTTCTCTGAATATGATAAGCTAGAAGGAGTGAAATCTTATAAGACATGGAAACGTCTAATTGAAAGCACTCTCATATATAATGAATTGTGGCATGAAATATGCAATGGCAACATCAAGCCTAATAAACCAACAGATGCAGTTTCACTTGCAAAATGGGAAGTAAAAAATGCCAAGGCATTAGCTCTTATAAAAGCTTCAGTTAATAATGAAATGTACATACATATTGAAAATTCCTCAGATGCATGGACTGCTTTATGTACATTCAAAGATCTCTTTGATACACAACCTGAATCAAAGAAAGTTGATCTTCAATTAAAATTGCTTCAACAGAAATTAACTGAAGGTGGTGATGTCCTTGAGTATATTTCACAGCTTAAAAACATCAAGCAAGAAATAATAAATGTTGGTTTTCAAGTTGTCGATGAAAGTTTCTTGACTACAATTTTAATTTCTAGATTGTCATCATCATATACACATTTTTTGGAAACTTTGCAAGTCACTAGAAAGATAGAGAAGATAAAGTTTGATGAATTGAGTGATATGTTAGCCCAACATGATAAAAATTTTGGGAAGAAGAAACAGATTGGAGAAGATGTCTTCTTCACCGAGGCCAGCTCAAGTAACTCCTCAGCTGATAGTTCAAGAAACGGAGGAAGAGGACATTTCAATCAAAGCCAAGGTCGTGGTCACAGTCAAAGCAGAGGAAACAATTTCAACAAAGGCTACAATTCAGGCAGGAGCAATTTTCAAGGAAGAGGCAACAATCAAAGCAAAGGATATAATCAAGGCAGAGGAAAATGTCCAGCCAGAGGACAAACTCAGAACAAAGGCCAAAGCAGAGGTAGAGGACAGTATCAAAGCAGAGGACAGTCTCAAGGCAAAGGCAGAGATTTCAGTCAAATTGTTTGCAGGAGATGTAACAAATTTGGTCATTATGCAGAAGATTGTAGAACTTCTATTGAGAAAATTCCCAAGTTTCATCCAACCTCTGCACAATTTGCAAATGATGAAGATGATCCTAACGGTTCAGAATATGTCTTCACCAACACAGAATCAACATCTTTACAGGTTTCAAGCTTTCTTAGAAGTGATTATGAAGATGCATGGATTATGGATACATGTGCAACTCAACACATGACTTTTCGATGGGATTTATTTTGGAGCCTCCAACAATGTCCTCTAAATTCAATCTATCTTGTTGATAAAACAAAACATACTCCTTCAGGAAAAGGTGTAGTTAAAGTTTTTTTACCTGGCATTGGAGAAAGAATGATTTCAAACATATGGTATGTCCCAAAATTTAAGCAAAATTTGTTATCTTTAGTCACGATTCGACAAGAAGGACATATGGTGATTATGGAAGATGGCTTAGTTAAAATTAACCCAGTCAAACAAAACATGCAAACAATAATGACAGGTTATGAAGATGGAAAAATGCTAAGGATGAAAGGGACAGTTATTCCAAGAAATTCTGACTTTGCAGGAGCAACAAACACAGAGATTTCACCGATCAGATTGTGGCATGTAAGATATGGCCATCTCAACTTCGAAAGTCTCTCTCAGTTACAAAAACAGGGAATGGTTAAGGGACTTCCAACATTCAAAAGGGGAAATGCAAAGTGTGAATCTTGCATTTTTGGAAAACAACATAAAGAGAATTTTCCTACAAGTTCATGGTGCACAAACAGGCATTTGCAGTTGGTTCACAATGATATTTTTGGACCCTTACCAACTTCGCTCGGAGGATGCAGATATTTCTTACTCTTTGTTGATGATTTTAGCAGGATGACTTGGGTATATTTTTTGAAGAAAAAGTCAAAAGCATTTGAAAAGTTCAAAACTTTTCGTCAGCTTATTGAAAATGAAGTAAAGGAGAAGATTGGCACTCTTAGAACTGACAATGGCGGAGAATTCACTTCAAATTAATTCAAAATGTATTGCATGGATAATGGCATAAAACGACATCTTACCAATGTCTACACTCCACAGCAAAATAGAGTAGTAGAAAGCATGAATCGTACCTTGTTAGGAATGGCGTGATCTATGTTAACTTTCAAAAATTTAAGTCCTTTATATTGGGCTGAAGAAATTCATACCGTTGTCTACTTGAGAAACAGATCTTCCACTGCTTCTTTAGACGGAATCACACCTTATGAAGCATGGTTTGGCTTCAAACCTCGAGTTAAACATCTCAGAGTTTTTGGATCCGTATGTAATGCCTTAGTTCCGAAGGAAAAACGAACTAAGCTTGACTCACAAAGCTTGAAGTGCATAATGATTGGAAATTCTGATGAGAAGAAAGGGTACCGAATTTTTTCGAATGGGAAATTTATTGTAAGAAGAGATGTGATTTTTGATTAAAATGAGAGTAAGAGTGCTGAAGAAGTTGAAAGTCTTCTTCAAAAGTTAGAAACAAAAAGTAATAAAAGAAACGAAACTCTACAAAGTCAACCAAATTCACAAAATTGGTATGAACTTGAGTTTCCTTCCCCTGAAAATGATTCATCCAATCCGTCTTCTTCACCAACGCCATCTAGGTCTTCTAGTAGTTCATCCAACTCTCCTAGTAGCAGCAATTCTTCTGACAATGTCTCTCCGCCCCCGGAACCTGCGGTTGATCAACAAACATCAGTTTACATCAACCCTCTTTTCAATGATGGTGATTTTTCACAATCTCAAACCAGTGAACATCAATTGCCAAAATGGGCAGTTCAAATTTTGAAAGATGTAAGGCCTAATGAACATAATAAAAGAGGAACAAAGGGATCACAAAGAAACGAAGAAAATTTTTCCTTGATAGCAAATGATTTTACTAAACCTTCTACTTATCGAGAGGCAATAAAACATAAAGAATGACAATAGGCTATGGTTGATGAATACCAAGAAGTTCTTGATAACAACACTTGGAAACTTGTCGATTGTCCCCAGAATGTTAAACCCATCGGATGCAAATGGGTTTACCGAATTAAGTACAATAAAAATGGCGATATCGATAAGTATAAAGAAAGACTTGTTGCTAAGGGTTTTGCACAGCAGGAAGGGATCGATTATGAAGAAACGTTTGCTCCTACAACTACTGGAACACCATCCAACTCACACTTGCCTTAGCAGCTCAACAAGGATGGAAATTTCATCAGATGGATGTAAAAAGTGCTTTCCTCAACGGAGATTTACAGGAAGAAGTATACATGACACAACCACCAGGTTTTGAAATTGAAGGACAAGAACATAAATTATGCAAACTGATAAAGGCTTTATATGGGTTAAAACAAGCTCCCCGAGCTTGGTATGCCAAAATGGATGAATACCTTCGGAAAGTTGGTTTTCAACGAAGTGAATCTGATGATACCTTGTATGTATGCCAGCAAGGTAAAAATATGGTGATTCTGGTTATGTATGTATATGATTTGATTATCATTGGAAACAATGATGATCACATTGCACAGGTGAAAAAGGAGTTACATGCAGGTTTTAGGATGACAGATTTGGGACTACTTCACTACTATCTTGGAGTTGAAGTATTCCAACGTCCACATCATATCTTCATTTCTCAGAGTAAGTATGCTGCAGAAATTCTTCAGTGATTTGGAATGCAGGATTGCAAGCATGTTCTTACCCCTATGGAAAAAAACTTGAAACTTTCAAAATTTGAAAGGGGGGAAATGGTGGATAGCACTACTTATCGACAATTGATTGGTAGCCTGATTTATCTAACAACTACTCGACCAGATCTTTCTTATGCCGTCAGTATCCTTTCCCGCTTTATGCAGGAACCAAGAGACAACCACTGGAATGCAGCTAAAAGAGTTCTTCATTATATCCAAGGAACAAAATATTTTGGTCTTCTTTACAAAAAGACTAAAAATTTTGTACTTAGTGGATTTTCAAATGCCGAATTTGTTGGCAGTATTGATGATAGGGCATCAACCTCAGGTTATTTAATGAACATGGGGTCAGCTGCAGTTTCTTGGAGTTGCAAGAAGTAAGCTAAAGTGGCCACTTCTTCAGCAGAAGCAGAGTACATTTCAGCATGGGAAGCAGCATGTGAGATTGTTTGGTTGCGTTGAGTTTTACAGGACTTAGGAATTCCCCCAGCATAAGCTACTTCGTTATTCATCGACAACCAGTCAGCAATAAATCTTGCCAAAAATCCAGTTTTTCATTCAAATACAAAGCATGTGGACACCAAGTATCATCATATCAGACCACTCATTGCAAAGGATGTCATCAAGCTGATTTATTGTCCTTCAGAAGATCAGACCT
The DNA here is from genome assembly GCA_034641835.2 of Pinus albicaulis. Lineage (NCBI taxonomy): Eukaryota > Viridiplantae > Streptophyta > Pinopsida > Pinales > Pinaceae > Pinus > Pinus albicaulis. Next base: position 308,793,519 of record CM076575.1, read on the forward strand.
CCAATATCTTCACCAAACCTCTTGGAATAATAAAATTTACTAAGTTCAGAGATGAACTTGGTATATGTTGTAATGTATCTTTGGATCATAGGGGGGAATGTTAGATGATCCAAATATAATAATGTAAAGTTAGGATAAAAATATTTATTAAATTAGAATATTTAATAAATATTAGAGACACTTAGAAATAGAATATTGTTAGCAAAGATAGGACTCTAGAATAGAGTTGTATCTTAGGCTCTAAAATAGGAATAAATTTAGTAGATTGGATAGAAGATCATTTATTATAAATGGACACTTGTTGTTTTTTCAAGTGGTCCATAACTAAATTAAGTTAGGACATATAGCTTATAAATAGGTTAGTCTCCTAATTGCAAATTAGTGGAAGTTTACATTTGTAAACTCTTGCAATTTGTTATGTAATTTCTTTTCCATTATCGATAAAATTACGTGTCTAAGGACACTTCTGTATTAAATTTCATATTGCTTTGTGAAGAGATCCCGCTGCAAGAAATCCTCAAATGTCAAATGAGGGTTTCTGTTCTCTTGATCTGCAAATTCTTGCTCCTTCTAGACTATCCAATCCTGATTTTCCTTATTTTACGGGTGCCACATCCACATATCTCTCAAACAAATCTTGGTCCTGCCAATGGAACCATTTGTTGTCTTGTTTGAGCTTGACCCAGGTTCGATCTATATTGCGCACCAACAAAACCCTTGATCATTGGCCCTTTCGACAACGACCTGCAAGCATATCGCAGTCTCACATGAAATGACTATGGGTGGTTGCAGAACCAAGTTTCTGCAGCCTTGAGGGACTACGCAATGTGTCATTCTTATGTTTTCTACTTTACAAGTTCACAAATAACTTCGCAACATCCACTTAATCGCATAAACACATTATCTAACATCATAAATTATTACTGCGCTGACATAACATGCAATTGTATTAACAACTTTGTAATAAAAAATATTAAGAAAATAAGTACAAAAAACACATAAAAACACAGAATATCGTCCCAAAACAACTTATTTATTATGATGGATCTTTGATTACAATCAGCTCTGTGACTTGTGCACACAGTTGTAGCTGGCTTGCGCACTAAGTTGCAGCCTCTTCCAAGGTCTTTGCGCACTCAGTTGCAGAGCCTTCCCTTTGCTACAAGATACATATCACAACTAGCCCTTAACCATAGAATAACATTCGGTGTCATTCTAACATATCATTACATCCATTTATATATTATTATATCGACAAAATACCATGGGCTCCACAAAATAAGAAAATATAACCTAAAACCCGTTACAAAAAGGAGAGGCTTCGACCCACCCCAAAGCCCCTATGATACTGCGTGGTATATCCAAAAAAAAATTCTATGCATTCCACTTCCCGCTCCACTCCTCAAAATGCAAGGTTATCATAAAAATCTAGGCCAAGTTGGGCTGCGCCCAACACCTAACTTAGGAAAATTGATTAATTAATAACAATTAATTGAGAAAGATCGAGAAAGTTATAGATATTCACATGGCTCGAGTCTAAGATGATATTAGATATTGATAAAGATTTAATAATGGTAATTGGTTCTCTAATGAGATATTATAAGATAATATCAATGGGTATGGAGATAAATACATCGAGAGAGAGAGAGAGAGAGAGAGTTCCTTGGGCAAACAAAGCTATCTAGGTTCAAATATTCAAGAGGAAAAATATTTTGAGCCATAGAAGGAGAGAATACGTGATTGAGGGAGTAGTAGGGTGTTCCAGTGGATTTTCCAATGCTAGAAATCCAACGGAGAGGAGGCCAAAATATTTTGCAGAGAAGTTCATCCACGTGGTGCGAGTTAGCCATATTAGTAGAACGAATTGTCAGGAAGAGGTTGGATCATCTACCAGAGGTCGAAAATTCATTCCGAAAGGTAGTGCAATTTTTTCCAGTGGAAGAAAATATTTATACAACCAGTTCTGGAGAAATTCCATAGGTCGTATGAACTACGTAGGCTACGATTGCAAGCAACCAGAAGGAAACATGAGCAGGCCAGAGGGAGGCTCAATAATTTTGCAGAAGGGAGATTTTTTCTCCAAATTATTTTCGCAATATTTGTTGGAGGATTTCCAGTGAGGCATATAGATTATTGTACATAGATTTTATTGTTGCATAATAAAATATACCCCTCATCTGCTGCACTGTTATTCCCTTTGGGGTTTTTCCAAGGAATATTTTCCAAAAATATTGGTGTCATTTTTATTGTGTGCGTGCATTATTTTCTCATTTCAGTCATTTTCTTTAGCTTCCATAGAATTTATTTATGAAGAATTGCAGTGTGATTTATTTGATATTAATCATAAAAATAATAAATCGATAATTAGTTAGGAGAATAAATCCAGTTACTACATTTCAAGTAAATTTCACAAATCTACCATATATCTAATAGTGAATGGGTTTCCCCCTTAGTTGTGCTTCCTAAATATTTATGAAAATGGCGAGTATCTGTAGCCTTCTAATAATTAAACAAAACCACTACGAAGGATTATTTATCCCTTCCCTTTATATATCATGTCCTAGACACCCTAGCAGGCAATAAATACTTCTCATTTTGTTATGGGATTAATGGGTATAAGTAGATTCAAATCACTTCAAAGGATTAAGTGAAAACTACTTTCAATTTTCCCTAGGGAATGTTTTCCAATTAATTACCTTTTAGGTTGTGTAATGCCCCAACTACCTTCCAAAGAGCAGTGTGGGGCATTTTTTCATATTTGATCCATGACTGTTTTGAGGTGTACATGGATGATTTCACTATTTATGAGGATTTCTTCAAGGAATCTTTGGCGAACCTTAAGATAGTATTAATCCAATGCCAGGAAGTGCACATTTCCTTGAGTAACATAAAATGTGGGTTGATGATGACCAAGGGTGTTGTTCTTGGTCATGTTGTTTATACTACAGGTATCGACGTTGATACTGCCAAGATCAAACTTTTATCCCTATTATCGATTCCCACAACACAAAAAGAGGTGAGGAGTTTCCTTGGTTTTGTTGGGTATTATTGACGCTTCATTGAAGGATTTACAAATATTTTTACACCTTTACTAAATTTATTATCTAAATATGTTGTTTTCTTATGGACTGGCCAGTGCTAGGATGCGTTTAAATTGTTGAAAGAAAAAATCTCATTTGCTCCTATTTTGAGGGGGGGGCAATTGGGCTTTACCCTTTCATATATCCACATATGCTTCAAATATAGATTTTGGAGTCGTCCTTGTGAAAAATGTGACCTATGCTAATATGTAATTTATTATACCAGTAAAAATATAACCCCTGATGAATTGAATTATATAACGATGACAGAGAATGAGGTACTCATGGTGGTGCACTCTATTAATAAGTTATAAAATTATATTACAACTTATGAGGTTTTCATTCATATGGACCGTGAAGCTATTTGATACCTAATGAACAAACCCATAACTAATAGATGGATCACAAGATGGCTCATGTTGTTACAGGAATTTAATATTATAACTGTCGGTCGTCCTGGTAGAGATAATTTGGTTGCTAATTTCTTTTCTAGGTTGCAATCTGAAGAAAATGTTGTTCATGTAAATTTATATTTCCCTGATGAACAATTATTTGTGGTTTCTACTTACCTGCATGGGTTTGCAAATATTGCAAATTATCTAGCTATGGGAAAACTACCAGTGAAGTTTCCTGCTCGTTAAAAGCATAAGATCGTAAACAAAAGTGCTTATTATTCTTGGATTAATTGTGATTTATTTTATACAGGTGAAGATCTTATCATTAGATGATGTGTGCAGGCTCCTGAATTTAGCCTAAACAGGTCATCACGGAATTTTCGCTATAAATATTTTTCTACGAGGTTTCAGAAGCTAAAATTTTCACAGAGCGAAGCCGAAATCCTAAAAAACCTCCTGTAAAAAATTCAAACCTTGGTTCGCAATATTTTTGGAGATATTATTTGTGGAAGTTAGGATTTTTTCAGGCTCTCGAATTTCATCTCAAAGAGGTGACTGTGGGAAAAACGTCCTAACTCTCTCTCTGAGCATTTGATTGATATTCTGTAAAAAGTGGCCACAAGTACACGAACTGTAGTTTCCTTTCAATAAATTTTAGAGCCAAAGCAGGAAACAGTGACACGTGGCAAGTCGTACAAGTTCACTCTACTGAACCAGTCCATAATTAGGTCATTATGGGAGATTGGACATAACTTTGTCTTGAAAAGTCCAAATCAGGTCAGACCTGTGGCATTCGAAAGAGGATTAAAAGGGCTACCTCAGGGCCAAATTTCAAATATTGAATATCTGAAATCATAGAGATAATTCAATTTCAATATCGATCTCCTCAAAAGCAAGAAAAAGGTGTGTATTTTTTTTCGAATTACATAAGACTTGTTTGAAAAAAATTAGTTTGAATTTATTCCAAGGGCATATTGAAGAATATATATCAGTATTGGGTTCTAAAATTCCCCCTAAAAAGAATTCAACACCCATTAAGCCTTCAGAAGGCTCTACTATGACTCATGAAGACGAAGAAATGCAACATGAGATGTCAAAATTACAGGTGCAAGTGCACCTATCGCAAACAACAACAAAAAATGAAATGGAAGTTTTGAAGAAATGAGTGGAAAATAAGATGGATGGTTTGAAGAAAAGCATCGAAGCTAATATGGAGGGCATGGAAGTTGGCATGGAAGCTAAGATAGATGACATGGAAGCTAAGATCGATGAAAAAATGGAAAACATGAAGAATGATCTAAAAGTAGACATCGAAGGTTTGGCAAAGTTGATACAAGAAATGTTTCCTAATTGTGAAAAGATAGTAGAGGAAACTCATGATGAGAAAAAAATAAATTTTAATCGTGATTTCATAAACTCTAATGTTGTATGGAAGAACCACCATATTCCAAAGATGGATATGAGGAAGTTTTATGGCAAGGATCCCGTAACATGGATACTACAGATGGTGCAATATTTTGATCTCAATAATATGAAAAACACACAAAAGGTACGCATTGCAACTTTACATTTAGAAAAAAATACATTTGTATGGTATTGATGGCTTTACTCCCGTAAAAAAATTGTCGCTCGGTCAATTTTTACGGAGGAAATGATAGCACATTATGAGGATACAAAAAGAAATACCTTCTTTAGCCAATTGATAAATCTCAAACAAAAGGGTCTAGTGGCGGAGCACATTGAGGACTTCCAAAAATTGAATATAAGGGTAACTGATATTCCAGAGGAACACAGGATTTATGTCTTCATAGGGACTTAAAGGACAACATCCAACATGAAGTTCGAGTTTGGGAACTTGATTCATTGGAAAAGGCATTCGGGTTGGAAAGTAAAATTGAAAGTAAAATTATGGAAACAAGAAAACCTACCACTCACATATATAAATATGGACGTGTTGCTACTCCTAGACCTCCACAACCTACAAGGTTGACACCACAACAATTGGAAGAAAAAAGAGCAAAAGGGCTTTGCTACAGTTGTGATAGCAAATACACTAAAGGTCATAAGTGTGCTGAGAAGAAATTATTTTACATAGATTGTGAAAAGGAAGAAGAAAATGAACAAGAAGAGGATATACACCAGGAACCAGCCCTAGAAGAGGAAGAAATGAATCCGACCATATCGTGTAATGCACTGGCAGGAATTACCACTCCTCAAACTCTCAAGATAGAAGGACAAATCAAGAAGAAAAAGGCAGTAGTGTTGATTGATTCAGGTAGCACCCATAATTTTATTCATTGTAAGGTAGCCAAGGAATTAAATTGTTTCCTATACCCAGCACCAGAATGTCAAGTGATGGTTGCAAATGGAAGAACTATAAATTGCTCTGGAAAATGCCATAATATCAAGCTAACCATGGGGGAATATGTATTGACTAGTCCAATGCTTTCCATTCCTATGGGAGGTGCTGGTGTTGTACTAGGAGTACAATGGTTACAATCTTTGGGGACGGTAGCTTTTAATTTTCAAGAACTTTTCTTGAAATTTTTTTCAGAAGGAAAGAAAGTCGAATTACGGGGTATTGAAGGGAAGCCAGGAAGGATAATAAGCTCTAATGTCATGACAAAGCTTCTAAAGAAAGAACAACGAGGCGTAATTGCACAATTATGCTCACTAGAAGTTCCGACATCAAAATCATCTATTTCTGCAGATCTCCAAAAGTCTTGGACAATCATTCCAAGGTGTTTGAAACTCCCAAAGGACTCCCACCTATTCGTGATCATGATCATGCTATTCATTTGATTCCAGGAAGTGTTCCTCCAAACATCGGGCCTTATAGATATCCTTACTTCCAAAAGAGCGAAATTGAACGTATGATTGCAGAAATGTTAGAGGCGGGTATAATTCAACCTAGTCAAAGTTCTTTCTCTGCTCCTGTAGTATTGGTACACAAGAAGGATGGATCATGGCGCATGTGTCTGGATTATAGGGAGCTCGATAAGCTCACCATTAAAGATAAATTTCCCATTCCTGTGATTGATGAATTATTGGATGAATTACATGGAGCAATTTATTTTACCAAGTTGGATCTTCGTTCGGGATATCATCAAATTAGAATGAAGACTGAAGATATTCCAAAAACAACATTTCGAACTCATGAGGGTCATTATGAATTTTTGGTCATGCATTTTGGTCTTACCAATGCACCTTCTACATTTCAAGGGTTGATGAATTCCATTTTCAAACCCTTCCTTAGAAAATTTGTGATAGTATTTTTTGATGATATACTAATCTACAGCAGGTCTTGGAAGGATCATGTTGAACATGTTGACAGGGTGCTCAAACTATTGCGGGAGAAACAATTATATGCAAAAAAATCCAAATGTTTCTTTGGAGTACAAGAGGTGGAATATCTGGGTCATATTGTATCTCACGAGGGTGTTAAAGTAGACCCTAACAAAATTAAAGCCATTAAGGAATGGAAAGTCCCCACAACCATAAAGAAGTTGCGAGGATTTCTCGAGTTAATAGGGTATTATCGCAAGTTTGTTAAGAATTATGGGAGAATAGCAGCACCTCTAACAACATTATTGAAGAAAGATGCATTTTCATGGACTCTTGAAGCAACTAAGGCCTTTGAACATCTAAAAGAGGCAATGTGCCTAGCACCGGTCTTAGCTACGCCAGACTTCACAAAAACCTTTATTGTGGAATGTCATGCCTCGGGAAATGGAATTGGTGTTGTTTTAATGCAAGAAGGAAGACCCATTGCTTTTGAAAGTCGTCTAATCAAAGGAAAGTATTTACAGAAAGCTATTTATGAGAACGAAATGTTAGCAATACTACATGCACTAAAGAAATGGCGACCTTACCTAATGGGAAGACACTTCAATGTAAAAACTAATCATGATAGTCTTAAACACTTTTTGGAGAAAAGACTATCTTCAGAAGAGCAGCAAAAATGGGTCACAAATATGTTGGGTTATGACTTTGAAATAATCTACAAAAAAGGGAAGCTATATGTTGTTGCAGATGCACTCTCAAGAAAGAATGAAGAGGTGGAAGAATTGCTTTGTGTCATTTCTATTATCCAACCAAATTGGATAACCGAAGCAAGGAATGAATGGAAGAAGGACGAAGAAGTGTGGACACTCATTCAAAATTTGCAGCAAGATCTCAGTGCATCTGATACATTTATTTGGAAAAATGATTCCTTATGGTACAAAGATCGCTTATATCTTTGTAAGAATTCCCAACTAAAACAAAAGATTCTTTTGGAATTGCACACTTCTCCTTTAGGAGGACACTCGGGATTTTAAAAAACTTACCACAGGGTGAAGAAAGAATTTTTTTGGGATGGCCTTAAATCTGATATTCAAAAGTTTGTGGCGGAATGTTTGGTTTTCCAGCAGAATAAAGTTGAGACAATTAAGACCTTGGGTCTTCTACAACCTTTATCCATTCCAAGTCAATGTTTGGAGGAGATTTCAATGGATTTTATCACAGGTTTACCTAAGTCCGAAGGAAAGAGTGTCATCATGGTGGTAGTTGATAGACTTACCAAGTATGCACACTTTTGTGCATTATCTCATCCATTTAAGGCAAGTACAGTTGCTACTACATTTATGGACAGAATTCAAAAGCTACATGGAAGCCCAAGGGTTATTGTGAGCGATAGAGATCCCATTTTTACTGGAAATTTTTGGACGGAGTTATTTTCTTGTTTGGGTACTCAATTAGCTCATAGCTCATCTTATCATCCTCAATCTGATGGTCAAACTAAGATAGTAAATAAATGTTTGGAAGGATATCTTCGTTGTTTTGTATCTGATAAACAAACACAATGGATCAAGTGGTTACCTCTCACTGAATGGTGGTATAACACTTCCTTCCATGATGCAGCAAAAATGACCCCATTTTTGGAACTTTATGGATATCATCCACCATCGATCACATCATCTTTAAGGGAAAATTCAAAGGTTCAAGCAGTGGAAGATCACATCGAGCATCAGCAAGAAGTTCTCCAACTCTTAAAGGATAACCTGAATTTGGCACAAAATCGAATGAAACAACAGGCAGATCAACATCGTAGCGAGAGAAGTTTTGATGTAGGAGATTGGGTATTTTTACGGCTACAACCATACAAACAAATGTCCCTCAAGCAAGCAAAGAAGGATAAAAAATTATCGCCAAAGTACTATGGTCCTTACAAGGTGTTGCAAAAGATTGGTACTATGGCATACAAATTGGAGCTTCCTGCTTCTTCGCGAGTACATCCAGTTTTCCATGTTTCATGCTTAAAGGTTATAGGTGAAAATCTTCCAGTTCAAACAATATTGCCAGAACTTGATGAGGAAGGAAAAATCATATTGGAACCTGAAGCGGTCACGGAAACAAGAACTCGAAAACTACGAAATCGATCAATTTCAGAGTATCTCATCAAGTGGAAGAACTTACCCACTGAAGATTCTACATGGGAGGATGAGAATTTTATACAGAAGCACCCAGAGCTACTCAAGCATTGAGGACAACACTTTTTTGAAGGAGAGGGGCATGTTGGGTCCCTATATTACTAGTATAGTCCCTTATTGTTGTTAGTGTAACCCCCTTATTGTTATTATTGTACCCTTGTAACCCCCATATTGTTATTATTGTGCCCTTAAATTATTATTGTTAGGTCGGATAGGATTACATTGTGGCCCCATAGACTCCTATATATAGAAAGGAGGTTTTGTAATTTGTATCATCCAAGAATTGTTCATTCATGTAATGTATTGGAGGTTGCTCCCTCGATGTGGCTTATTTCTAAGGTGTTGATATCTCTTTTCTTCTATTTTTGGAGTTGGTTTCACAACATTTTTACTCCAGATTTAAGAACTTTAAAGGAAAATTCATGACCCAATATTTGATACCATACAAATTGGACACTATTTTAGAAAATGGTTTAGTTCAAATTAAAACCATTGATGAATAGCATATTTCTTTACTTTTCAAGGGGCATAGGTTGAATTTCTACCAGAAGTCGATGTCCAAGGAGGAACTTGTAGCTGAAATCTGCAAGGACAATGGGATGGAAGTAATGAATGTTGGGTGCAACCCAACTTGGCCTCAATTTTGGCTAATTCTCTGCATTTTGAGGAGTGGAGTGTGAAGTATTCCATGCAGCAAAGCATTTGGGATATACCTTGTGGTATCTTAGGGGCTTCAGGGTGGGTCGAAGCCCCTCCTTTTTGTAATGGGTTTGGGTTGTAGTTTTCTTGTTTGAGAAGCCCATGATATTTAGACAATGGTTTTGTAATGATGTAATACTATAAAAAGTGATGTAATTCTATATTGAAGGAGCATAATGTAAGTTCTATGGTTAAGGGCTAGTTTTGTATCTAGCTTTGTAACGAAGGAAAGGCTCTGCAACTGAGTGCGTAGAGACCTTGGAAGAGTCTGCAGCTTAGTGTGCAGACCACCTGCAGTTGTGTGTGTAGGTCGGAGAGTTGAATGTACTTAAAATATCCATCATAATAAAGAAGAAGAATTCTTCATATGATATTATGTGTTCTTATGTGTTTCATTTATATTTTCTTAATATCAGTTATTGTGAAGTAGTTGTTACAATCATGCATTATAACAATGAAGTTTATGATGTTGTATATGTTGAAGTTCAACAAGAAATTTCAACACCCACGCTAGTGTGGGACTAGGAGGTCCAAGCAGCACCTACACTAGTGTGGGACCACAGGTCTTAGCAACACCTACACTGGTGTGGACTAAATTTGGTGCATGTCTATTATAATTATCCCTTAATTAAGATGGACAATAAAATGTTATCTAATCTCAAAATAACTTGTAATAGTTAACTGAGTGTGATAAACTCAGTTAACTCATGAATTTCTTGTTGAGGGTAGTTGGTGAGGCATGAAGAGTAATTCTAGTTGTAACAGAGTTCGAAGTGCAGTGGTGCATTAGATAATGGAGGTTGTAATCAGTTTAACTCAGTTAAGTGAGTTAAACTCAATTGTACTAGTTGTAATTGTTCGATACGCTAGTGAGAGATCAAGTGAATTAAATATTATTTAATTCACAATCAATGATCTCACATGCAACAGAGGATTTACTATTATTATTTGCATGCATATCAGTTCCAGTGGAGACCCAGTTGAGATCTAGGTGAAAGCGAAGTTGACTATCAGTTGTAGGATTATTGGGTTGCACTAATTCAACCAAACACCCATCGGATTGAATCCATGATATACATGCTTGTTTTATAATTTCTACATGGTATCAGAGCACAGGAAATCACTATAGTGAAGGAGGAGCTAAGTTTGTGACTGGATAGAATTCGAATTTTCAGAAAGACTTTATTGGTGCTACAGTTGATTCAGGATCTAAATGGCTTTCAATGGCTTCAGATTTGGAGTATGCACTCGAGGGCAGCTCTAACTATATTGCTTGGAAGGACAGGATGGAGGCAGTACTCGAAGACAATGGCTTGAAGGAATTCATTGACAATGATGTTCCTAAACCCATTGTGGCAGATGCTACAAATCTTGATGCATGGCAAAATAAATTGGAAAAGGCAAGGAGGATCCTACTAGAGGGAGTACAAGACCACATTGCCTAAAGTCTCCATGGAAAAGCGACACTATATGCTATGTGGAAATATTTGACAAATCCATTTCAGAGCAGCAGTGACCATAGGAAATTGGCACTCAAAGATAAACTCAGGAAGATCAAGATGGAGAAAGGCGACTCCATGCCAAAATATTTAACAAAGTTTGTCCAATGTCAGGATGAGCTGGGGAGCGTTGGCATTATTGTCGCCAACGATGATTTGGTGATTTTATCTCTCCTAGGACTTCCGAAGAGTTGGCACAGTTATCAAGACTCTGTCAATGGAAGGGAAAAGCTGCCAAATTGGGAACGATTGTGGTCAGATTAGGTGCAAGAGGAGTTCAGATGAAACACCAGAGATGGATCTTCATCTAAGAATGAATATGAAGAAGATTTTGCTTTCGCTACGAAGGCAAAGAAAGGGAAGGGGAAGAAATTCCATTCCAAATCCAAGTCCAAAGATGGCAAGAAGCGCGACATGTCCAGGGTGAAGTGTTTTCACTGTCACGAGCATGGGCATTACGCCACTAACTTTCGAGTGGGACTAATATGGACTAAAGATTTCATCTTCTATAGGTACCAGCAGACTTTACTTACTGACCATCAACCCATGGATATAGGTGTGTAATGCAAGGTCAGAGCTCCATGACCAACACCAACCTCCCTACTTCGGGAACTAGACATCAACACATAGGTCAACCAGATGTCCTCCCACGCATTTTGTATTACACACGATGCCTAAACACTCTCGATTAGTCAAATCGGTAACAACAAATCTCTCTCGATCAAACAGATCGGTAACATCAAATAAATCAAGCATGCAAAACATGCTTCCAAAACATCAAGAGATTTACCTGTACAAACACAACCCCAATCAGTAACAATATTTCAAATACACATAAGTAAACAAAACCTTCGGGGTCTTCAATCATTTTGATGCCACTTATATCAAGTTATTCATATGCAGCTAGAAAGAATCTTTTATTCTTTCATTTTCTTCAGCAGCATCAAGACATCCTCTATATACATTCTCTAATTTCTTCTTCAAGGTATCCACCATGACTTTCATAATATTATGTCCCTCTCAACTTGGGAGATATAGCCTTAATTTTATCCAAGCTCCCTCTTAACATAGGGAGATCAACTACTTTCTATAACATCGGAGAGTCTTTCATGGCTTATTTACTTATTGAAATCATATTGATCGTCATCATTCATATAGCTTCCTTCGTCATGCTTATCAATCAAGTGAACTTTACATACAAATATCTTCAACATCTTGAAGATTATGCAAATGCATAACTTAAACAACAAGTACAACCAAATACATATACAGAAGCATGAAGTTAACTATATCAGAATCATACAATAATGGAAGCATTAGACTTTAGACATCAAATTCCTAAACTTAGTTAGGTTCATAATCAGCAGGAGACACATACTTTTAAACTTCAACTTCTTGCTAGGGTTTAGTTATAAACCCTAGGTCACATAATTTAAAGTAACTCAATCAAGATATTAGTCTCGTTATATCTATGGTATCAATATTACTTTTAGAGATATGACAGACTCTACTGTGATATATTGCAAACCCTAGAAGCAATTCAAACAAGTACAATTCTACAATGCATCTAACAATTTTCAGAATTTATATGTTAGACTTCTAGTAGGATTTAATTCAAACCCTAGATTCCATATTTGAGACACTAAGCCCTAGATATCAAAAATTAATCATATCACAATCTAAGGATTCAACAATATGATCAACTTCTACTAGGGTTTGTTGTAAACCCTAAATTCATCATCAGGGCTAAACAATATCATTATATCCTAGAACATCAAACTTCTACTAAGGCTTAGTTACAAACCCTATAATTTACACATTATGAGCATCAACAATTAGGCTAGCACATATACATATACAGGATCTCATAATCATGCACAAGCATATCACAACAACGTATATCAAGTAAATCCAAGACACAAATATCAATACATTAAATTCAAGCATATAACAATTTTGATTAGGCTAGCGTTTCGATGGGATAGACAAATATACACCTAGCGTTTCATTCATAGGAGCTTACTCTAGATATTGTAAGGGTTTTGCTCATAAACCCTAATTTTCCAAAAACTTTAAAGGTTTAATATTTCAATACACAGCAAACCCTAAAGGTTTCCATAACAATACCAAAACCCCAAATATCAAAATAATAGTATTTTCTAGATTTCATCAATAACCCTAAGTAGACTAGGGTTTCATAACAAATATTGACACACCCAGGTTAGGGTTTTATAGAGAACCTTTTCGAGTTCCATAATGATGTTTTAATGAGGGTAGATTTAATCTGAACAAGAAACTTTGTGATTCAAAGTCCTAGACATAACGATGTTAGTAATGTAGAACAGATGAATATACCTTTATTATGAAGAGAATAAAACTTATGATATTAAGACATACATTTGAGTTGTTTCTTTAATAAACCTTGTAGAACATCAATTCTTGAAGAGCTTATTTTGCAACATAACTTCTATCATGCTTCAAACTTGTCCTTTGAGGTCTCCTTCATAACCCTTTAGTAGATCAACAAGCTTTCCTAAACAAGAAATGTTATTAGCATCTAATACAAACACATCTAGATAAGAGATGGAAACCAAATATAAACAGATAATACAAGGAGTAAGATACTTATCTTTGGAAAAGTGGTGAGAGCTCCCTCTTAATCCAATCTCGAGGGATACCTATAAATTTATCAAAACAATTCAAAAATTTTATTTTCCAAAGCATGTTAACCTATAAATACTATAAATCAAAGCATAAAGAAAAACAATTCAAAACTTAAGAGTAGAGGGCTTAATAGTGTAAGTCATTTATTTATGACTCTTCAGTCTTGTTCTTCTTTGGAGATCCTTCTTCGGCAAAAATTGCTTTGATCCTTGTTTCTCCTTGTATTCCTAGGAATGTCAGGACAATAATTTCTATAGTGACCCATCTTGTGTCAATTGTAGCATTCTATCTTGGATATGTCTACCTTCCTTCTTGGCCCTTTATACTTCTCGAAGGTTCCTTTGTTCTTGTGATGAGTAGAATAGGCATTTGAAATTTTCTCCTCTTCATTCTCTTTGTTGTTTACTAAAGAAATTGTGACTTCTTGACTACATGCATTCCATAATTGCTCGAATGTAGGAGTTTCCTTCCAACTATTGATCCCTGAAGAAAAGGCACTCCAAGAGGGTGGAAATCCCATAAGTGCGGCAATCACGAGTTCTTTTTCAAGTACTATCTCATCTATTACTTGGAGATCATCTCGAATTCTAGATATCCTTATAAATAAGGAAGGCACAATGTCATCCTTTGTCATCTTCATAGTTCTTAGTTCATTCTTAAGAATTGCAACTTGACCATGTTGAACACATAATCCTCTAAGGGTTAAGGTGTGGAAGTTGGACAATCAAAGGGAGTCTAAGAGACATTGGAAGATGAATCCAACAGTCACAAGAATGTATTATAAATGTACATCTATGCTAATAGTAAATGCAATTCATTGTTTTATCGTTCATGTCTCTTCACATTCCATGAGTGTTTAATATGGTATCAGAGCACGTGCCTTCCTTCCCTGCTCATGTTTGAACCACTAGTTTGTGGTGCAGTGATTTTGGGCATTTATGTACATTTATGCAGAATTGTCCTTGCTTGGTCTCGCCTCAATGCTGGAATGACCTCTTTCTTTCGCAAATTATTGGAAAATGAATAATTTTCAAATTGATGGGAGTATAATCATTAGCCTTGACTTCAAACCTTACCCTTCACGAAATTGTAGCAGACACCACACGCTATGAGAAGACACGGTCCATTGTCTCTATGGACATGGTTAGAATATAACTCCTTGAATTTCCTAAGAACTCAGCCACCTATTAAGCCATATGCCAAACGACACCATCAAGTGGGCTTGGGCAGAGGCAACGAAAACCCTTCGATTTCCATCATCCATCTTCTATAAAATCTAATTCGAGAAAGCCCAAATAAAGAGTCCATGTTCTCAAAGTGTGTTTTTTATTCGAGAAGTGTCAATGTCCTGCATAGTTAGTACAAGAAATATGATCGGTCTCTTCTCTTACAAATACTCAGAAATGGACAAAACCAACAAGGAGGAGAGATCAAGTTCATGACATGCACAAAAAGGCCGATGTAAAACTGTTAGGTGTGTTAGGTTGGGAAAGCGTTAGAACATTGAACGCAACCTGTAACATTGACAAAAATTGGGCACAAACAATTTTACCAGAGACCAATTATACAAAGAGATTGATAATGTCATTTGAACACAGTCCATTCCTTTAGTTGTGTCCTCAAGAGCTGAAGAGTCATACAAGATTAATAACAGTAAGTTACTAAATGTTGATCATTTTGAAATCATTGCTCCAAATATTAGTCTCATTTGATGGTGTAAATAGGCCTGACTGCATCGAATTTTGCCCTCTTTTTGTGCTTGAATTATTGTGCTCATGAAGGGTGGATTAACTAGTATTGTCTCGAAACATAAGGAGAAGTTGCAAAAAAATTTTGAAGCTTTTAAATGGCTAAAATTGACAAATTGTACGAGTTATTAAGAAATCTAATTGTGTCTACTTCTGAAATCACAATTAAAATCAGCGAGGACACTCTTTTTTATATTCAAATATGTTTGCAAGGTGCACAAGAAAAGATAGAGTCTTTTCATCTTGAATCATAGGTACAACAAGATGAATTAAAGAAGAAGAGTTGTCATTCTAGACTATTTTTTGAGTTTGAGGCAAACTCCCATCAACATCCAATAAGTGATCAAGTTAGTAAACTTAAGGTTGATCCCCATCAAGTGCCAATTCCAGGAGCATACTTGCATAATGATGCAGAAATTTAGGTTGCACTTCCCAAGCCCATCATCAGACCTTGGGAAAAAAATTTCGACAACATAAACAAAACCGGTCTTGTATATGACAAGGATGTGTCATTTTATATTCTAGACTATTCCAGGTCAATCCAATTTCAGAGTGTTGGATTTCTTCATGACAGCTCACCTTCATATTTTCCAGATTTTTCTCCTCTTCCACAACAGCAACAACATAATGTTAAATTCCAACATTGTGACAGAGTTGTCCATATGAAATATCATTGTTTTGATCTTCATCCATGCAAGAACAAAGATTCATCTTGGATGGATCACTTCTTGGCAATGAGCTTCATATGTCAAAACTTGTTCTAGAGTATTAAAGAGTACTGCAGTTGAGTTTCTCCATCTTCTCACCTTGTATCTGACAGGGGTGAAAATGATGATCATATACAAGCTTCAAAGCCACATCAAGCGATCCTAAGCTAACAACCTGCCATACCAAATTCGTAGTTGTAGGCAGAGACACAAGTTCAAGCAAGCCTAAGCCAAAACCTGCCATACCAGCTTCAGTGTTGTAGCTAGAGACAGAGATGCCCTTGAGCATTCCTTTTGTTGGTGGTCAACCTTAAACCATCTATGCAAGGTTGAGAACTCCCTTTTCAGGTTGAGCTTCTCCCTCTTCAAAGAATTGGGGATACTTCCTCTAATAGAAGACTTCGACATCATGTCAGTTTTGGAAGAGTTCCAAGAATTGCATTAAGCATTCCAGAGTTGGTGGTCATCCTTAAACCACCACAGGTTGCAGACCTCTCTTTTCCAGGTTGAAGGTCTCCCTCTTCAAAGAATTAGGAGCACTTCCTCTAGCATAAGACTTCAACTTATTTCCAGATTTGGAAGAGTTCTGGGAACTGCACTAAGCGTTCTAGTGTTGGTGGTCATCCTTAAACCACCACCTTATACCAACATTTCAGAGAAAATTCAACTAGTGTTGTCATGCATAGTTTTCACATTTTGTATTACAACTCTCTTCTTAGACTCATACATACCCCTTTGGATTAAGGGGGGGAAATGTTGGACACCTAATCCACTAAGGGTTAAGGTGTGGAAGTTGGACAGTTAAAGGGAGTCCAAGAGACATTGGAAGATGAATCCAACGGTCACAAGAATGTATTATAAATGTACATCCATGTTAATAGTAAATGGAATTTATAGTTTTATCATTCGTGTCTCTTCACAGTTCATGTGTGTCTAACACACCAAAATTCTTGATTGTGAACAATTTGGATAAGGCCTCGTACATTTGTTGAGCGGAATCTATGTTGGATATATATGGGATGAGATTATCCTTTATTCCATATACCATTAGGCTCGCGGCCAATATCTCAGTTTCTCTAAACTTTGCTTTTTCAACATCACTTGATTCATCTGAAGGCTTCTTCACCTTTCAAGGATGAGTTCTATCCTCTTTTTCCATGCCCTGTAACTGGATGCTCCTAATTTGTTTTCTCCTTTTATTGGGTTAGATATGGTTCTTGAATATAGTAGGCTTCTCTCCTTATATGACCCCCTTTGATGACCCTTATTCAACTTCTTGAGATTTCCTTATTCTCCTTTCAATAAATATTTAGGTTGCCTTTTTCCTTCTTCTTCACCTTATCTCTAAAACCATGTTGGAAAATCAGAAAGGCGAAAAGATTTTCTTATGATGATAATTACTTGATATTATTTGTGTTCTTATTAATTTTTTTATGTTCTTCTTTTATCTTTGTTTCATCAAGCAATTATCAAATACAAAACATGAAGATCAGGGACACTAGATGTAGGCGTCTACAGCAAGGGAAAACCCCTATCTAGGGGAAAACCCGTCAAGAAATCTTCCTTCAGTAGATTATATGACAGTGAGACAACCAAGACCCTAGACCAACATACCTTCCTCCTCCACCAAGTCAACCCTTCCTTCCTGTAAGTTTCAGCCCTTCAAAGTGCAGCTTCAATCCAGAACTTCGACTTTGATGCAGCTTCACATCTTTGGCCTTGATGTAGCAACTTCACAACTTCAACCTTGATGCAGCAACTTCGCAACTTCGACCTTGATGTAGCAGCTTCAGCCCGACAACATCAGAAACTTCGATCCAGTTTAATGCAACTGTAGCAGAGTTTTCAAACCCCAGCTTCAGAACTTCAATCCTACAATAGAGAGAGAATTTTGGTCCCAGCGTCATCTCAATAACTTCGCATGTGTGAGAGAAAGATAACCAAAAACTTGATTTCCTTCTTCCAGCTTCTCTCTTTCCCTGGCAACTTCGCACCTTTTACTACCACCAGTTTACTGCATTTTTTACCGCAAATCGAACTTGATGAGAGTGTTCCAAATGAAGTCAAGTTGCTCCAATATATAGACTTCTGGTGAGATGGAATTACCCTATTTGAAGCCAACTTGATCTTCGTGAAGTTGACTTGGTGGAGGAAGCCTATATAATTTTCTTCTTTGACAAATAATTCCCAAGAAGGGTTCTTTACAATATGACATGGACAAGGACACTTGACATAAACCCTAGAGGTCTACAATGGAGACCTTGGCCTAAAAACAATTGACCCAAGCATGAAACCCATGCTTTAATAAGTCAATTTATTTAATAATAAAATTTCTTTTTCTTTACTTTGATAAATATATTTCATTATGAATCAAGTACAATTATTAAGATCGAACCTAGTTACATTCTTCAACAACCCTCATAATCAATTAAGAGGATGTTGGACTTAAAGAGTGTGGACTTAGGTCAAGGTGACTATGGGCCCCTATCCTATATGTGTCAATCTTACCAAGTTGCAAAAACCTTGGCAACCCTACTAGTTTAATCAATAACAGGTCCATTAATACTCAAAAGAGGAATAAACACTTTATTCAATAAAGGAATATTATATAGAGGTTTGGTATAAAAAGTGTATGGTTCAACTTGCACCCTAATTCTAGTAACTAGAGTTCAAATTATGCATTTTGCTTGCCGATTCCAACTTATTCATCTATTCCATGGTTGGAATGGTTCCTAATTTGCTCTTGTAGCTTTTCACATAGCCTTTGAATTTCACTCTCAGATCCATATACTATGGATATTTAAAAAAGGTTCACATGACAATCTACATAAACATGTACTAGTGTGATTATAACTTAGTGCATTTCAATATTTTTTCGCAATCCAGAGTTCACAAATGTTCAAAGTAATCAATACATATGGAAGCTTATGTCAAGGAGGCCGTTATAGATCAGCTTGGATCCATCTCAACTCCGGATCTACCAAGCGTCGAGAAAGATCAAATCTCTTGAGATGCAAACCTCTTTTAGAGTGAAAAGGGATTTGATCTCTTTCAACAATTGGTAGATTCAGAGTTAAGATAGATCTAGGTTGGTATAATTATATGTAATTGAAATATTCTATTCATAATTCATATTCTCCATATTAAATTGTTAAAACATGTCCCTCATATTTTTTCTTGTATGCATATATTTAATTATTTTTATTATTAATAATTTCTAAAATATTTCATATCAACTTCATTTTATATTTTTTCTTGTATGCATATATTTAATTATTTTTATTATGAATATTTTCTAAAATATTGCATATCAAATTCATTTTAAGCATTGAAAGAACAATAAATCTCCATCATATATTGAAGTAGAAAGCAACTATTAATGAAAGAAGGATTCCCTCAATTTTTCTCTCTATATATATGTTTCACGTTAAAATCTTTTACTCAACCTGCATATTGAGATATTTTATTTATAATGCACGTTAAACTTTTCTTTTTTATTGATATTTTTATAATCTTATATATCAACTCCATATTAAAAATGAAATAAATTACACATCTCCCTCATCATGGAAAGTGAAAATATAAGACTTTTTCAATTTAAATCACTTTATTTTTCTCTATAAAACAAAATATATAAAATTATGTTATTTAACATGGATCATGGTTTCCATTGTTATTAATATTTTTTTGCTTTAAATATCACAAATAAACTAAATATAGAATGATTTACACATCATCTAATATCAATAATATTATTTTCTATCATCTCCATATTAAATAGTGAAGAAATTACATTTATTTTTGGTACTAAAATGTAAATTAATTTATTTTACTCATATTCATATTATTAAGTAGCCAAGAAATTACCCTTTTTTCGTCATACTAAAAGGTAACATTTTCTTTTATTTTTACTTTTGGTTACTTTATATCTCTATATAAAGTTATGTAAAATTAAGGTGCAAATAGAAATATTTTAATTATCTGCAACATTAAATTTTTTGTTATTATTAATTTTTAATTGTTAATTTAAAGTATTATTTTAATATTTTTAAATGTAATGTTAAGTGAAAATATCTCTCCTATACTAGGTTGTAAGGACTCCCTCAACACCACAAAATGATATTGATGGTATAAAAAACAGCATCAATCCAAGCCCAGAAGATCAAATAAGGTGGCCACTTTTATTTATTTATTGTTTAAAAAGTAAGATGAATTTCCACAAAACTAACAACCAATCCACCATACCAAAACAGCTCCAATCAATTCCAAAGTAATGGCAAGCAACAACAAAAAGTCCACCTGGTAGCATTGTTTAAAAATGTGTAGAGATTTCAGAATGAACAAAAGTCAATTTATGTCTTGTTAGATTATCAAAGGGCCACTTGCAACAAATAATATAGAAATTTGAATCCTCAGCTGAAAATAGACTAACAACACAGCTGTGAAATTGACTGAAATTAAATTATAGGCAATCATGGCAACCTTGCCTCAGGTTTGACGGCTAGAAACTGTAACTAATATTGGTACTGTCCACAAATTAAAAACCGTTAGCTGTCACTTTTTTGTTCTTAAGAGTTGTTCTTTACCGCTACATGTTTTATTTATTTATTCTTCAAATCCCTGTGCAATAGAAGGACAGGAGAGGCATTTAGACTTATATGGAATTCACATGGGGATTTGTTGTTCATATGTGGTTCCATATCTTCCAATGATAGTAGACTTCTGTCCTTCCACAGATGCTTCATTCCAACCAGTTGTAATATAGCCAAATTAAGAAAGTAACTTTGCAACCAAATGCAATTAAACAATGAACGGGAGAAGCAAGTGTAATCTTCTCAGACCCTTTCTGTGTAAAAGTTTAATAAGGCCTCTGCTCTGTTTTAGAGAGGTCCATGAATATGTGCAAGGCTTCAATTGCTCGTCTCCAAATCTTTCGAGAGGGCACTGCACAGCGAGGACACCTCAGGGGATTCGGACAGCTTCCTGCATTTGAAATCTGTGTACTTCATGTAACGTTGGCCATGAGGCTCTGTGCTCAATTGCATACACAATGCCATATTTTCCATGGCACAACTCCATGTAGTATGTGGAATAGAAAAAAGTAGTAGCAACATCGGAATTGTTTGGGGACTCGCTTTTAGAGGCACTCGCAAAATCGCAAAGACGAGAAATATTACGAAGTAACAAATAGAAAACAGAACATCTATAGACCATTTTCTCTATACAAAGATTGAGGTTACTCAGCCCAAGAAATAAACTACAAAATTTGCAAAGAAGTTTGTGGAAGTTGATGCTTGGGATTTAGATGCATCACACTCGATATCACAATCAGGATTGCCCATCTTGTGGTCTATGCTTCGAATTTTTGGGAAGCTTTGTTGGCATCCTTATCTCCTCGTTTGATACTCAGTAGTTATCACCTCCTATTAGAACAATGGATACAGAAGCATAGTCAAAATTGTTCGTACTCCTAAGAGATCTATGTCTAAATGCATTCAGGGTTCAAGCCTTCATAGACTTTCAATCCTCCTCATATTGGAAAATGTAAGTGCAACCTGTGTATTGGTCTTTTCTAAAGATTCCATGTAGACAGGGTACTCCTTCAAATGCCTCTCAATTGATTCCAAACCAATTACATAGAGCTTTATGCACTGAATAGGTCAACAGATTTTCCAATAAAAGAAAGAAGATTACATTGCATATCGAGTATGCATAGCAGTTCCATCACAAAACAATCTGTATCCACTATTTACAGCCTTACAGGAAAACCTTTAATGAAGTTATTCATAACCACAATAACATCTTTATATTCCGAGAGCATTATTTCCTTGTTTACAATGATAAAGGGGATAATTGGGTTCAGATTACAGCACATAGGAAAATACAGAAAACTTCCAAAATAAATAAGTAAATTCTACAAACAAAATATGAATTTGTGTGTCTCAGAATTTCAAAACAAAGATGGACTTATTTATGGAATGGTGTAGATCAGCCAACTGACCGAGGCAGACTGATTTTCCACCCAACTATAGGTGATCTGCTATGGACACCAACCCCTAGCCAGGCTACAATACCACCTAGGAAAAATAAGAAAAAATAAGATTCTTAGGCACCCACAATACTTGCCCCACACAACACAAGGTGTATTCCTTCTTTGCTACACAATCCTCCCTCGAGTGCTCTTTGATGAGGGCATCGAAGGGTCCACGCTGGTATCTCCAAACTTCTGCAAATTTCCCTCAGTTTCTTGGCTCTTTACCAGGTATAATGGCTCATTTCTATGGTATAGTAACTCCATTCTTTTTTGTTTTTTATATCTCTAACTTATTTTCCTTCCCTTTCCAACAGCCTCCTTTTCCCATTCAAATTTCCCATGCATGAATGCTTGCAAGGAGTTCACCCCCCCTCCACTCCAACAAACCTTTTCTTTGTTCCAAGAATGTAGAGAAGTCAAGTTGCTAATTTTTAGGAAGTGATGACCTAGATTGAGAGATTTGTTCCCTCCACTCAAAGCCTCTTTCAACTTGACAACTAAGTTTTGATAATGAATATTCTAGATAGCATGAATAGGTTTTTAGGCATAAACCCCCTTGACCCCCTCAACTTTCACCTAGAACCCTTCAACTTTCCCTCTTGCACTATCATAGCCGCTTTAGGCACTCATGTTCTGCCAGCCTTTGTCATTTTTTCATTAACTACAGAAATATAATACTTACAATATTCAAGAGGGTCAAACCTAGATATTACAGACTAAATTGATGTTGGGTTTCACTGTAGGTCAAATATAATTGAGATAAGCCATCTCAAGGTAAGCGTATCCCTTGTAAACTAAGTCACATGGTTCACCGATCTTGTTGGTTGAGTTTTGAATTCGGTGAACTCCAAATAAAACTTTAAATTCGTAACTTAGGGTCCATTCTGGTGTGATGTCGACAGTCCGCTTCAATGGGTTGTTGTCTGGTAGACCTCGGGGCATGCTCTCCATACCATCAACCAGACTGGTCCTCTGCATTGATATCTATTATCAACTATGATATCAATTATTTTTTTCATATTATTTTATATATTTTATACATGGCATAGTATAACTTATAGACGAAATGGTCTTTTTCACGACATTCTTTCTGGTTAATTTTAACCAAAATCTGGCAGAGATTTTTAAAATCTTGAGTTTTAAGTTGTTTAACCTGTAGAATTCGAGTGCCCCAGGGGGTTTTTCAGAGTGCTGAATCCATTTATGCATTCAAAAGTGCATTTTAAACAACAACAACAAAAACATTCTTTCTTGAATTTGTTTTTCCAGATACGGGTGAAAATTTCTATTTCATCTATAAGTTAGACTATCCCTTTTATAAATTATATTAAAAATTAAATGAAAGTTAAATTGCATTGTTTATGAATTATAAATTGATGAAATATATCATTAGCTCATTATCTATATAACTTATTTGCATTATTTTTTATATTAAAATTTAATGAAACTCTATGAGATAATTTACAAGTAATACTTTAATAATAAACATATATATATATATATATATATATATATATATATATATATATATATATTCGAACCTAATGATGAACCTTCAAACTCGAATCGAATTTTATCGTTGTCGAACCTGAAGTCAAATGCTAACCATGTGACATAGCTTCTAAATTCTTCAAGCACACAAGCTAGGTGTTTTCCGATACTCATCCTATACTTGGTCAACAACTTCCACCCTATAAGCCAAAGAAGATTTTCGTCGCACATCTAACATAAGAGTGGTCAACCTGAAGTTTATCACAAAAGATCCATCAACCATTATGAATATGACACTGCTAAAGCTGTACTCCTGTTTCAACTCATGAAGTTCTAATAAAAAAATGACCATAATATCCAATATCAGGTGAGGGAAGAGTAGACCAAACTTTACCACAATTTCCTTGCTAATCAAGTTTCTCTCAATCACTGTCAATTCTCATTTTCCTAACCCACTGTCATAGACTTCTAAAGGCATAGAACAGTACCTTGCTTCTACCCTCAATGCAACCAATCATCATAGATGGTGTGAGAAAAAAAAATTGTGGACAAATTATACTGAACGCTTAGACTTAATAAGCTATATGTTAGAAATATTTGTGTTGGAAACACCACATAGAATGTTTTTCTGCTCATTCCAGGTGAACTCTTCACCCATCTGTTGTTTTTATGTCAAATTTGAGCATGGTAAAATCTGTTGTTAATTGTCTTTTTCGCAACTCTATTAGTTTATTGGAACAGACAAACTTACCGAATTTTTTTAACAACGATACCATATAAGAAGTGTAATTATAAGGATATTGAAGCTCTGTAAAGAGTGACAATATATACAGAATAATATGCAGTGTGTATTGACAGTTCGAAAAAACAATTCAGAGTTGCTGCAAAAATGTGTTGAGTTTGTCAATGTGAGCTTGATTGATTGGTAAAGATGGGGAGTTAAAATCCCTCCCACCATGGTTCAAATCCCCCAAGAGACATGCTCATCTCTCATGAGCTGGCGTGCATGTGTTTGAGGGCTGTTTGTTGCAGTTGATCCCAGGTGCAACTTCCGGGTGACTTTGGAGAAACAGATAATCCCCAGTCGCTGCTCTTTGACAGAGAATAACTGACTAAGCATGTGAGACATAGGTGTTTCATTGTACTGAATTCTCATAACAGGAAAGCATGTGAGACATAGGTGTTTCATTGTACTGAATTCTCATAATGGGAAAAGTGCTGCTTGCTTGCGTTGGGTTGGTTGATAAAGTGAGGGCATTGCAATGCATCCCACCAATTTTCAAATCCTCCAAGAGACATGCTCACTCCACATGGGTTGGTGTGCCTGTGTTTGAGGATTGTTTGTTGCAGTTGATCTCAGGTGTGAGCCTTGGGTGAGGTTGGAGAAACGGATAACCTCCAGTCACAGCCCTTTGTCAGAGAATAGCTGACTAAGCATGTGAAACATAGGCACTTCATTGTACTAAATTCTCATACTGGGAAAGGTGCTGTTTGCTTGTGTTGACCCATACATCAAAAAATATGTGGAGTTCGACAACTCTGAAGATCCATATGAATTGAACCAAACAGTTGGTACAAGGAAGGTTTCAGTCAAGTTTTCAGATTTATGTTTACTGGAACAAATCATATTTTAGGAAATTGGCATATGACTGTAACCCTATTGCACTACAATTGGAAGCCAACATAAATCTAAAACAAGGAGCAGAGGAAAAACATATGAAAGGAGAAAAATCATATGTATTAAAATTTGGCTCGATTAAAATTATGGAAATTGAAGAACATGCTTAACAGAGACTTGGCCCATAACATCTATATTTAGTACATATAATATTTCTCTTGTTGTTCAGGTAAGTTGGACCATTACAGAATTCCAGCTACAAAGGACATGCTTATTCTATACACTGAAAGTACAAAACAGGTTCTAAACTTTTAGCCAATGTTAGCAGGGTTTATGACACAGAGGGATAAAGTTTAATCAATCTTCTGCCAGATCACTTTTGTGCTGAACTCCAGGGCAAGAATATATTTCAGAAATCTTCAATCCCTTGAGACCCTGAAAAATTTTCAATGAACCCCTTAGATGAGATTATGCCCAAACCAGTTTTATCATACTCTCCCAAGTCCAAGTTGACTCCTGACTTTGACTCTCTTCGAGGATATGGAATCACCTTAGCATGTCTGAGTCTATACTCATGATTTTGACCCCTGAATATGATTCAAAATCCCAAATCAAACAAGTCAGATTGACTTAATGAGTTTAAGTCAATCGTCTTTCTATAACAGATACAGAAAACAAAAAGGAATACTTGTTTGTTTGTTTTCCTGACCCAAGTTTATAACAGGCAACGAGCAGGCCTGTCAGCTATCCAGAGCCCATGGTGTTTGTAGTATGCAATGTCACCTTTGAACTTTGAAACAAGTTATTATTAAAATTTTGCTTTATGTGCAAATTGAGAGCTTTCATATTAATGAAAATATCATTTTCCCTGAAATTCAGTGTATCATTAATTGCTTTAGTTCTTAAGTCATCTCTCGAGTTTTAACTTTTTCCCAAGTCCAAGTCAACTCTTATGCTTGGACCTAACTAAATCATTCTGAGAGATGAGTTTGGTTACTTTGCACCAAACATTTCTTTCTACCTGGACCATTTTCCAGATATCCAATCTTTTTCACTGTTTTTATGTTTCTTCAGTCTTCCATCCTTTCTATCTTCCTCTATTCTAGAATGTATATGAGATCTATATAGCCCTATACCCTAATCCAACTAGGTCAGATGCTTAGATTGCATCTGCCTTTGAAACAAGACAGGAATCCTTTCTTCAATTCTTCTGTTATTTTGACAGGAATGACGAACTAAGATTTTGATATCGTGAACCTCACTTGGTAAGACTCAGAATTAATGCCACTTGTAAATGAGAGAATATAAACTTTCCATAGGTATCTGGTTGGCTTCCAGAATAGCAAGTTCAGTTCTGCAAAAGCCTCTGAATGGCTTACCTAGCCCCTAGAATGAGGCTTTCACATTATACATAGATATAATCAGTTCCTATAAATGAAGCAACCACTTTATTATTAAAGCTCTCTAGAACCAATATTGCTAATATGGATTTCTAGGAAAAACATTCAAACAGAAAAAACCTATATTTTCATATTACAGTTGCATTTGATCAGGTCTACTATATGTGAAGCTGGGAATAACCAAAATATACCTATATCAGTTGCACTTTTTCTAGGATAAACATGTACGACCTACAAAGTTCAAACTAACTGTAATGCAGGAACAGATTTTCAATGTCAGTATTTGTGCATCCAAGAATTAGCAAAACTGATGAAAACTCACAAAAAAACTCTATGAAATAAGTTCACTATTGTAACAGAAAATCTAACATTTTCAAACAGAGGTGGATGAAGCATATCCAATACAAATTGAAGATGAAATGCCAATTAATATCAAACCCTTTATGCAAGGTAACTTGGAGAATTCCATTACCTTGAAAAAAAATGTCTAGGACACAAAAATGAATAATATTTAACAAAAAATTTGGTGATTCCTAAATATACTCGAATACATAATTGAATGTGAGATAATAGCATTATCCCGCTTCCACTGTGCACAATTTCTTTTGGCATGGCACGTCGCGGTATAATAGAAGAATTTAAGTAAACCTTCAAAATGCACAGCACAGCTTTAGCCTGGCATGTCTGAGATAATAAGGGGAGATAAGTAAGCTCCTGAACAATAAGCATAGAAGAGCAATGGAATCCAATTGGATCCCAACTGGCTTATAGTACAGTATAAGCCAGTTGAGCATCATAAATGCAACAATTATTGAACCCATTTTTGCTGATGATCTTACCCGTGCAGCCAATCATACATAGTGACAGTCAAATCTTAGGAACATGTTTCGTCCTAAAATATTGCCTCAGAAATCTCCAACTGGATTCCTTGTCTGAAGCATGGCAATGACTATTCCAAGATGAACATGGAGCAGGCACCTCACATACATAACAGTGGCACTGCATCATTGACATGTCAGAAACATTCTACATTTGCATGCCCTTTAAAATAGGTCCAGAGAAAATAGTTTCTACGCTAGGAATAAACCATATAAAATGAAATAGGTTACCAAAATTAGATTTAACTTTCCATGATATGCAGTAAAAGTACAAGCCAAAACTTTTGAACTAGATCCTGCAGAAACCTACCATTTGACAATGTTTGTGAGGCAGTGTACTTGTGAAGGAAAATTTTGCACAGAGATGCCTTGGATGAGGATAGTCTCGACACGCAATCTGCAAAGTTCAAATAATGGAGTAAGAATTGACCACATAGACCCTATGAAAAGCAACTGTAAATGCATTCCAATAAAATATTTACCTTCATATTGTAATATGGCATTCTCTGTAGTGATGGTAGGTGGGTAAACTGACTCTAATTTTTTAAAACAGATATCAAGTTATGGATTATTGTTAGTAAAAGAAGACTTGCCATGTTGTAAAAAGAACTTTAGAGGATAAAACAGATAGATGAAAAATGATCCTAATGGACTATGTTGGTCAAATGGAAGAGTCACTAATGTGCTTTAACAGGGGACAATAGTTGTATTCTAATTAGCAAGGGCTAGTCTCAAACCTACTCAACAGCAAGGATGAACTTTACTAATGTAGTCTGCCTTAATATGTGGAGCAACAACTTGTCTTGTTTTAAACATAAAAGTTCCATTAATACCAAAAGTGTTAAAATATAGGTAGACATATGAGCCTTAGGATTTCTTGTTTATGTATATTAAACTGATGACATAGTGGCACAGGTTTCACAAAATACCAAGTTTCCCTATGTAATGTACCTAGAGAAGGTATGTATTGTACTCGAGAAGGTACAGTATCTACGGGTATTTACTAGTACCACCCATGTTCTCACTTGGTGCAAAAGTCCAAATCACAAGTGTGAGACCCCAAGGGCAACTTAGGCAAGCTACCCATTATAACTTTAATAGCCTTGCCTTTCTCACTTCAGACTAGGTGAAGCCTAGTGGAGCTTTCCTATGGTTGACTCAGCTCAATGTGTGTAGTATGAAGTGGGAACAAGAGAGAGCATAGAAACAAAAACAAAAAAGGAAAAATGTTTTTGGATTCTATGTTTTGAGGTGGTGGATGAAAGGCAAGATCAGTGCCTTATCATGTTTGGGCTATGGAATCACGCATTTAACGTCAGAAGGAGAATCTAAAGAAGGATTAGAGGCTATAAGCAGCCAAGGTGACACAATCTATAGTAGCCCTAATTTGATTACTAGACTTGCAAGTCTGATGGTTGAGAGGGTCTACTTAAGATTCACTACTCAAGGGAACAACTTAGGGTGGCCCCTATTAAAGATTATCTACAAAGGCACTGTATCAAGAGATGTCATAACCCTAATGTTTTCATCTTGAAGCAAATTAACACAAAAGGAATTGGGAAAATGGAGGGGAAACCTACAACGTTAATCCTTTCCAATGTAGCAGCATTGCTCTTCTATAGCCCTATGTTGACTCTGGCATCCATAAACCTGCAAATAAAGTTCCCAATGGTGCACCCAGAAAAATGTTTGCCATACATATACAAAGTTGTACATACGATATACCATAACTTGGACAAACTATAAAACCCCTTTTCCAAAAGCTTGGATCCTTTCTACTTAGAAGCTATTTCATTCAACAAAATTCCCAATTACAAATGGACAGAGCAGACCCTTATATAGGTTTTAGCTCAACTCTTCTACAATAAAATAATATTCTCCTTATATGGTTCTCCAAGGAAAATACTAAAAATATTTACAATGATTTCTAAGTGGGAAAATTAGGACAAAATGGTACATAGGAAATACTGAATACGATATTCTAGATGAATGTGATGCCACATGTCATCTTCCTCAACCTTCAAGCTCATGGGAGGTGAAATCCAAGTGCATCTGTCTCCCTCATGTGCAAGGTACTCTTCAAGAAATAACCACCCCAAAAATAATAAATAAATGCTAGGTCAAAGAGGTAGGCCACATTCCAAATTAGGTGCATGAATGCCAAGTGTAAGGCTCCATAACAAGGGCATTCTTCTAGACATGCATGCAAATGCCAAAGTGTTGTCATTAGTGAGCTCTTCTAGAATCCTTTTAACATAAAACAACGCATTATTCTAGACATGCACGCAAATGCCAAAGTGTGGTCATTAGTGAGCTCTTCTAGAATCCTTTTAACATAAAACATCATCTTCAGGGTTGTGCGCCCTTGGAATTTCTGTTCATTTGACCCCTTGAATAGAATATATCATAAAATACCTTTTAAGCAAGTGTGCCCTTGGAAAGAGTGTTTTGTAGACCTTTTAGGCTTGGCTAAAACTTAAAACAATAAAATAATCTTTCCCCTGATCTGCCTTAGGAAGAAGCGCTTTTTGTCCACTTAACAACCACCATCATAATAAAATATTCATGCATGCATGTGCCCTTGAAGAGACAGAGACTGCACCAATTAATATTTGAGCATTCTCAACCACCTTTGACCAAGTCAAGCACGAAGATCCCAACATAAATCATGCGCCCTAGGTATTTCTGCAAATGGGTCCACATATAAACCATATTATCTCCCTGATAATGTGCAATTCAACCTACCTTGACCAAGTCAACCCAACTAATAGTCACTTCAAATGTGTGCAAAGTGTGAACAAGTAAGTGCACCCTT
This sequence comes from Pinus albicaulis, assembly GCA_034641835.2. Classification (NCBI taxonomy): domain Eukaryota; kingdom Viridiplantae; phylum Streptophyta; class Pinopsida; order Pinales; family Pinaceae; genus Pinus; species Pinus albicaulis. The sequence continues at coordinate 308,824,018 of CM076575.1, forward strand.
GTAAATAGTTCTTTGCGAACCTTTTAAATTCAGTTAAAACAATAAAATAATTCTTCTCCTAGTGTGGCCTAGGAAGAAGTGCTTTGTACCCACATAACAACCACCATCATAATAAAACATTCATGCATGCATGTATCCTTGAAGAGACAGGTTGTGCCCTTGATATTTAAGCATTACCTTTGATCCCACAATAGATCATGCACCCTAGGTATTCGTGCAAATGGGTTCACAATTAAACCATGTTATCTCTTCAAATAATGTGCAAGTTGACCTACCTTGACCAAGTCAAATCAACTATTTGTCACTTCAAATATGTGCAAGCAGTGAACAAGCTCATACAAAGAGCAAGTGGGTCCTCATAGTCCATCTAATGGCGTAGGGATTTGTGTTCATGTTGAATGGAGTGGATAAGGTGGATGGGCAAGGTGGAGGGTCAAAACCCAATGGCACATGAATAGTTAGCCCCCTAGTGAACTTAAGGCTCAACAACCTCCTCAAAATGTGTACCAAAGGATAAGGATGAAACATGGCTAAGTTGGCATGTGAACAAGGCTAATGTTTAGGCTCAACTAATTGACTTTTTTGTGGGTCGCCTCAACATGTGTGCCAAAGGAGAGGCACCTAGTCTCGAGTGTACCACATAGACATTAATTATATCCCCTAGTGATAAATTAGCAATAGAACTTAGGGAAATAGCCTTAATGAAGAATTAGACAATTAAAGCATTAATAGGCACTCAACCCTAAGATTTTAGGACTTAATTAAAATATCCCAAACCAACTCAGTTTTTTCACACTTGAAAAAGTGAATATATGATATTTGAGGGGTTAATATGTTATAAAACTTAAAGGAAATATGGGAAAAATGTACCATGTGCCTTCTAGGAGATGTGATCAAGTGAAATGTGATTATTCAAGTAAAAGGTAGAAATGTAAATAACTCGAAATTTGTAGTTCCTAAAGAAATCTCATTGAAATCAATAGACACAAATTTCTTCTACTAAATTCTACGGAAGGAAAACTGACAATAGAACCAAAAGCAATCATTCAATCACAACGAACAATTTTTTTATTGGGGAACCTGTTGACCACTGGAGTGGCACTTGATGATTATATGAAGACTCCATGCCCAAGGATGTACGAAAGGATAATTGTACCATCAGATATCATCAGATCACCGGAATTTTTAAACTCTACTTTTACTTCTCATCATTTTCTCTTGTACCCAGATTCCATGCCCTACAGGGAATTGTAATAAGTGATGCTAGTAATGATGAATTTTGAGTCAGTATTAAGTCTGTAACAGGCCTAGGTAGCTTGGGACCTTGCCAACAAGTGAGTATTACTCTGGGAGTTTTTTTTCACTCGGTTAATTATTATCTTCCTACTAGGACTAAATAATTAATTGAGTTTTTTCCTCCAAATTTACCACAAAGCCGAAGTACGGCTTGATGGTGAGGCTTTGGGTGAGTCCTAATGTCTAGAGTCAATGTATATTACCAAACTAAATCACACAAAAAAATCGTGAAATTTGGTTGGGTCTAGTAGTCATTTTTTAATTTTTTTAGTTTCTCGTAGGTCAAAAATTGCAGTAAAAATTATAATTAAATTGTAATAAGTGTTGTCTAGAGAAGTTGTATGGGGTATGAGTAATCAAAATTACACCTCTCACCTCAATTTTCTACTATGACACACTTTGAGGGGATAATAATGTGTTTTGGACCCTCAAAACCCACATTTCCTAAGTTTGGTGGAAATTGTGGCGATTAATTAGGCTATAATTAAATAAAATAGAGAGAAATAAATTATTCCATGTGAAAAAATGACGTGGAGATGACTTAGAAATTATCCTAAGTCAATGAACATGTGGAGGATGACTAAGCACCTTGCATCATTAATACACCAATATTTCATAAAAATCGAATTTCCCAGAGATAAAGCACCAGTTGCACATGTGGAAAATCGAATTAATTAGAGGAACTCATGCACTAAGGGAATATTCTATAGGATATTTGGAATGAAGATTATGTGGGGTCTCTTCTCACAAGTTATTTGAAGTGCTTCAACACATGGAGCTTCACTTGGAGGATTTACGCATTTCCTTTGGGCCAGACAACGCACTTCACTAAAGGAATCACGCGGTTTTTAGGGGCCTACGCAAAGCTACATTGGGATCATCTACAGAAAGGGATTCACTTAGTTCGAGTTTGCAGGGGTTGATTGGAGGTAGCACAATATTTCAATTCACTCATGGATGAGTTTACTTGGTCATATATGGAATTTGATTTCCCTTGAGGTGCACATATGGAATTCAATTTTGCTCTTGTGTCTCTATCTTCTCCACATCGAACTTGGCTTGTCTTTCCTTGGGATTTGTTCCAAGTTCAGTTCTCACATGCATTCTTCCTTGGTATTTTCTCCCAACTCTCTATATAATAGAGACATGGGCTCTCATATTGTATCATGTTATGAGCTATTGGGCTTGAGGAAACTTTGTCATTTTGTACTTGCATATTGGTTAATATAATCAAGACTTTGGGGCTATTTGGTTGGTGTTGTCTTGGCGTTATGAGGTGATTTCTTTCCATAATTTTGCGTGTTTGAATTCATTTACATGTTTGATCAATATTAGTTTATATTTTCCATCTTGCTTGGATTGATGCGTGCAAGTTATCTTGCACATATCATTGACTTAGAGTAGTATTTTAGAAATAAGTTTGCCAAGTCATTTTTGAAGGAATGGTTGGTTTATCCTATTTCATTATGATGCTCTAATCCTTTTGAAAACTAATATTTGTTCAAGCATGTAAGGAAGATCTATTTGTATTATGTGCAGGAATCCATCTGGGCGTGGGAGAAGTCTCACATAGATCAACTCACCTAAGATTCAAAGCGATCCAAGACTCAACTATTTTTCACCCCAAATCTTTCATCCAACAAAGACCAAGAGAGAGTTTTCTCGTTCTATAGTTACTTGATCATCTATTTCATTTAAAATTTAAAACACTTCTTTTCAAGATTTCAAAGTTATACAAGCTATTTCAAGAGCAATTTCTAAGCTAGGCAAGTATGGGGGTTCACTCCCGTTACTTGAACTAGTGTTTTGTATACTAGTTTGTAGTTTATTTTTCTCTAATACTTGACTTCGTTTTGCAAGCCATAGGTTTGAGCGTTGGACAACAAAGAGCTTGAAGAAGAGGTGTTGAAAAACTACGAATTCTCTTGCATGCAGGACCATCCACGAACTCAAGCACTTATTTTTAAGGGAGGTTGTGAGCATCATAGGGACACCAGCAAGATTGTCTAGGTCGTGGGCCTTTGAGACTTGCAAAATTTATGTTTTAGAGTTTTTCCATTTGCTTTTGTCGTCATACTCAATGGGGGGATTCTAGTTTTTCCAAGCTCCCATCTTTGTAAAGATCTCCTTTCTTTACGTGGGCAGCCTTCTTAGAAGATTCTTTTCTACTCATTATGATCACTAATAAAATATAATTTTTCGTTTGAGGGAGCTTGGGATTTTTCACATGGCATACCTGTTGATTTGTGGTAGCATCGAATGTGCTCTAAGTCTCAAAATTTGCAGGGAGTCTTAGAAACATGCATTCCAAAGAACCCAAAAATCGTTTTGGGAAATTCCACCCGAATTGTATTTTATTAAAAGAGTTAATTATTTTAAATGGACTAAACTTAGGAAAATAAAATAATTAAAGTGAATTAATAGAATATGGGTGTGAATGTTCTAGAAAAAGCGGATCAAGTCAAAATTAACTGTAATATTCCCAATTAGCAGCATCTAAATGGAAATATTAATTTTGCTAAGATTTTGTTTTTCGAATGTTCAGCCATAAATAAAAAGGGTGTTGGGACCCATAACCCAACCTAAGAGAAATAATCTTCCTAAAGTCACTTGATCAACATGATGCTTTCAACATGGGGCCTAGGGGGACCAAGTGACAGCGCAGAGACAGCGTGGGCCAGGCAGCCCGGTGGCAGCATGGGCCAGGACAGCACAGAGTAGGCAGGACAGCATGACAAGACAGACAACGCAGCGCAGTGGGGCCCAAGGGAATGTTAGGGTCTCAAGCATAAAAGGGAGTGAGGGCTTAGCTTCTCATTCATTCTATCATTCATCTTCAGAATTTTTGTCTAACAGATATTGAACACGCTTACGCTGTTTAGCTAAGTCTGCAAGTGTTGTTCAGCACGAGGGCACGCTGTTTAGCTAAGTCTACCCTTGGAGGAGGGGCAGCTCCGGGAGTGAGGAACATTCAGGAGTTTCAGTTCGGGAGAAGTGTGAGGGGCTCAGCCCTTCACAAGTTGTCTTTTGGAGCAGTGAGAGGCCAGCATTCCCAATCATTCAGTCCAGAGACCAGCGTAGTCACCAGTAGTGCGTAATTTTCCCAAGGAGGTCAAATTCTGAGGTCAGCCTTTCCAGAATTCCTTCCTGGGTTTTTCCAGGTTTTTCCAGGAGGAGATTTCATAGCCAAAGTTTCAAAATTTTCTGAGCAGGGGAACAACCCCAAAGAGCAGCTCCATTCCAGCCAGTAGCAGCACTTTCCAGCAGCAACAGCAGCTCAGGAAGTTACGCAGTCACTAGGAGAAGCAGCCATTCAGAGCAGGGTTTGGAGAGATATTTCAGCTTGCTTTGAGCAAGCCAAGGTGCCATCATTCTGATCACCTTCTTGTACTCATTCCCTATTTCCAGATATATAATAAAATGGCTTAGCTTTTCTGAAATGTTTGCAATGATTTTTATGGTGCATCTCTATTAGCTGTAGTTTTGTTTATGTTGCTTTGTATTGTTGTTTATTTCCTATTCAGAATATTATAGTGGTATCAGAGCTCATAGAATTGGTTCAGCTTGTGGAGCAAATCAGTCTATGACACACGGAGACAAAGAATACATCACCTACTGGAAGCAACGGTACAGAAGTAGAAAGCGGAGGCTCAAGCCCACATTTGGTGAAGGGGACTGCGTTCCAGTAGAGGACGTAGATGAGGAAGCACCAATTTTAGATGAAGTAGATGACGAGAAGGAGTTCGGTAATCTCCTCTTGAAATCAGTACAAGAACTCTCCAAAAAAATAGAGGAGATGGGTCAGAAGATTGTTGGGGAGAACAGACAGTGTGAGACCCCAAGGGGATTTCACATCGGGGAAGGGTCCAACACTTCTCATCACACACAGGAGCAGAACACTGCGTAGCAGGTGGTGCTACGCACTCCCCCACATTCCACTATGCCCACATTCTTGACTGTAGGTACGGGAACGGGAGGACCCCAGGGGCCAGAGATGGCTAATTATGGGGATTATTTTGCAGAATATCAGTCATACAGGCAGGAGTTTGGAGGAGCCCTCACTTTCCACAATTTTTGCCAACTGAAGAACAATAGCAGACCCCGTAACCAGAATAGAGGAGGTGGGTACATGTAGGGAGGTGAACTACAACATCCCATGGGTAGATTTTTCTTGCCAACATATGACGGGTCATCAAAATGTTCAGCAAAGGCTTGGGTGGAAAAGCTAGACATTTACTTTCAACTAACCCAAATGGCGGAGGTGGAAGCCATCAAGGTGGCAACACTGCACCTTGAGGGGGAAGCCCATGACTAGTGGTTCCATGGGATGGCCATGTTGGGTCACTCAGGAGTGACAACGTATGTAGAGTTCACCCAGAGATTGGTGGAGAGATTTGACCGGAAGGATCCAGAAGAGCATTTTGTCGAGCTGACCAAGCTCAAGCAGACCGAGAACCTAGAGACCTATATCTCTAAGTTCTTGAGACTTTCAATGATGGTGCTAGACTTGCCCGCAACCAGAAGGATTTACATGTTAATTAATGGGTTGGAAGAACCTCTGCGTGGACTAGTCAGGTGTACTAGGCCTGCTACACTTCAGGACGCAGTTGGGAGGATAAGAGACTTGCAGGATGCCTTGCCCAGGACTAGAGCTCCTTTCCCCCAGAGACCAGCATTCCAGCGAAAGGGGAAAGACACAAGAGTTCCACCGCCGAAGGGGAACCAAGGCCGAGGACCTTTGGACGATGATACTCGTAGAGATCTGATACGGAGGAATCTACGCTTCACATGGTAGGAGCCATGGGCACTGGGTCATCAATGTGCCGCAGGGAAGGCACATTACATCGAGGTCTTCTCCGACAGCGAGGGAGAAGAAGATGCGCATGAGGACTTGGAGGGAGATGCCAGCGTTGATCCATCGAGAGTAGATTATCCACCACCACCTCCCCCGGGAGCAGGTGGGGCAGCGTTTGCACCCACAGGAGGAGTCCTTGCATCCTTGCGAGGAGTTCCTAAGTATTTGACACTGCATGTTCGAGGCACAATCCAAGGACAGTGTGTTTCAGTTCTGGCAGATAGCGAGGCCACTCACAACTTTATCGATGCCCAGCTAGTGCAGAGGAGGGGCATACCGAAAGAGAGTTTTGATGGGTTCTCATTGCTGGTTCCGGGCGCCAAAACCATGCAGTGTATGAGGTATGTTCCGACATTGGTAGTGGCCATGGGGACATACACGATGATTGACCACTTCTTTGTTGTTGACATCCCAGATACCAATGTGGTATTGGGAGTGCAGTGGCTGATTATGCTGGGTAAGGTCACCACAGATTGGGAGACGTTGGAGATGGAGTGGACAAACAAGAAGAGTGGCAAGCATGTGATGATCAGAGGCATGCACACATACCCTCCTCAGACAATTTCAACACATTGGATGGAGGCAAACTTCCAGAAGGGGGACATAGAGTAGGCAGTAGAGTTGCGTATTTCAGAGGCAGGAGTCACAAGGAAGCCAATGCACCCCGATGTGCAGTCGATATTGGACAGATACTCCACGGTTTTTGGGGACATACCACCAGGGCAGCCACTGGACCGGGGGTTTGAGCACACTATCGAGTTGTATCAAGGGATCCAGGTAATGCTCACCACCCCCTATAGGCACCCCAAGGCCTACAGGGATGAGATTGAGAGATTTATCCATAAGCTCTTAGCATTGGGACACATCCGACCCAGTACTAGCCCATTTGCTTATTCTATTGTTTTATTGACTACAGGGAACTCAACAAAAAGACCATGAAGAACCGATACCCCATCCCCAGGATTGATGAGTTGAGGGAACCGAAGTTCTTCTCAAAGATCGATCTGAGGTCGGGGTACCCTCAGATCAAGGTGAGGGACCAAGACATCCCCAAGACTGCATTCAAGTGCCACTATGGCCATTTCAAGTTTTTGGTGATGCCCTTCGAGCTAACCAACACATCGGCCACCTTTCAGACTTGCATGAACCACATCTTCTGTGGTCAGTTGAGGAAGTTCGTGCTGGTGTTCTTTGATGACATCCTTATCTACAGCTATGGGTGGAGCACTTGCAGCACATTGAGGTTGTACTGCGTATTTTGGAGGAGAAACATTTCTATGTTAAGCTCTCCAAATGAAAATTCGAGCTGACAGAGATGCTCTATTTGAGGCACATCATTGGTGTGGACGGGGTGAGAGTCCATGAGGAGAAGATTCGGGATTGGCCGAAACTGAAGAATGTGACAAAGCTCCAAGGATTTGTAGGCATCTGCACCTACTATCGGAAATTTGTCAAGGGGTTTTCTCAACTTGCTGCACCCCTCACAGACCTTACCAAGAAGGGGGCATTTGGCTAGACTGATACTGCGCAGAGGGTTTTTAACAAGCTCAAAGAGGTGATGAGCAGCTATCTGGTATTGGCTTTGCCGAACTTCAGGCAGCCCTTCATTCTGGAGTGTGATGCTTCAGGGGAAGGAGTAGGCGCAGTGTTGATGCAAGGGGGCCACCCTATAGCTTTCAAGAGTCGGAAGCTACTACCGCATGAGAGGTTGTATCCAATATACGACAAGGAGATGTTGGCCATTATGCATGCATTGGCCAAGTTCCGTCAATATCTGGTAGGTAACAGGCTTCGGATGAGGACAAACCACAATAGCCTCTGGTTTTTCCTTAAGCAGAAGTAGTTGCAGGAGAGGCAGCAAGAGTGGGTCAATAAGATTCAGGCCTATGACTTTGACATTGAGTATGTGTAAATTTTTGTAGATGTTTTATGCTTGATGCAACTTTACTTTTTATCCCAATATCAGTCAACAATCATATAAACAACAAAGTAAAATGTTGATAGAACATACCAATAGATCGTCAGAAGACAAGCCAAGAGTATATAAGTGTGTTGGTGCGTTACCGCGGTCAACAGGATGCTTCAACCAGTGAAGTCTCAATATGGTCAGCCAACTAGCAATGTCACACAACCCTCTAGGACAGCGAAACGGTCAACTCAAAAGTCAACCCAAAAGTCAACGTTATCAGTCAACTGTCAGTGCAAACAGTTGCAGCAGTTAGGTCAACGCAGAAAAGTCAAAGTCAACGTCTTGCCTTGGGAATAGTGCCAGAAAATGCATATTAGGAAAATCAAACTTTTGGGAGAGTTTCGGGTCCTTTTGACCTTGCGTTGACCAAAGGCAACGCTGGTCAAAGTTTGCTACAAAAACCCTAGACCGAAATCAGAAATGTGCTGCTGCTGGAATTTTCCCACGTGTGGAGAGAATAGCCACCAAGGTCATCGAACCAATCAAATGAGGAGAGAGAAATGTGTGAGGATGAGATGAGTGAAAATGTCCTCCAACATTGACCAATATATATCCATCAATGATGGTGTGTGACACAACTGCTGGGGCACAAAACCTTCAAGCCGACCCGCACATATTTTGAATAAATTCAAAATAAATGTTTTGCTCATCGGATCAAGATGATCTTTAGATCGATCTTGCAACTCTCCGAAAGAGGAGACCAATAAAAATATTGGCATCTTCATATCAGCATCACAACATGGAGTTTGGACCTAGTTGTCCAAAATTAACAATATGTCAAAGGAAAGAACAACGTGGTGGCAGATGCTTTGTCACGTAGGCCAGCAGCGTTATCCTTGATGAGCTTAGACACAAATTGGAGGGCTCAACTGTTGGTGGAGTATTCGAAGGACCGCTTTGCCTGTGAGGTGTTGGACGGCCAGATTACAGATGACAGGTATCGGGTGATGGATGAGGTCATCTATTACCGGGACGGGATCTTCTTGACTGGGAATTCCCAGCTCAAGGAGAAGATACTGCGTGCATCCCATGATTCTCCGCTATCAGGCCACCAGGGATTCACGAAGACCTACAGGGCCATTAGGGAGAGGTTCTCTTGGAGAGGCCTCAAAGAGGACATACTCTGGCATGTCAAGGAGTGTGATGTGTATCAGAGGATAAGGGGGAGATGAGCCACCCTGCCGGTTTGCTACAACCGCTTCCCATTCCGGAAGGAAAGTGGGAAAGAATCTCCATGGACTTCATCACAGGGTTGCCCACAGTGCAGGGCAAGGATTGCATCTTTGTGGTTGTGGATCAACTAACAAAGTATGCTCATTTCTTCACCATATCAACACGGTACACAACTTCACAGGTGGCCGAGCTATTCTTCCGTGATGTTTTCAGCTTGCATGGTCTTCCCAAGACCATAGTCAATGACAGGGACAGTCGTTTCATGGGCAGCTTTTGGCAAGACCTCTTTCGTTTGGTGGCTACGGAGTTAACTCCTAGTACCAGCTACCACCCACAAACGGATGGGCAGACAGAAATAGTGAACAAGTGGTTGAAAGGCTATTTGTAGAACTATGTCACGAGGCAGCAGAAGGCATGGTTGCGTTGGCTTCACCTAGGAGAAGCCTGCTACAACACCACTTTCCATATGTCTATCGATATGTCTCCATTTTATGCTTTGTATGGATATCATGCTCTGACTTTTGTTGATGTTATGTTTGGAGCTAACAAAGCCGCCAGAGCCAAGGACTGGATCCAAGAGAGCCAAGATATACTCTGGGCTCTTAATGACAACTTAGCCACAACACAGAACCAGAAGAAGTTGTACGCAAATAAAGGGCGGGTAGAGAGACAGTTTGAGGTTGGTGACTTGGTCTACCTTCGACTTCAGCCATACAGGCAATCTACGCTGAAGCAGAAGGGGGTCGAGAAGCTTAAGCATCGCTTCTATGGGCCTTACGGAGTGATCAGGCGAGTAGGAGAAGTTGCTTATGAGTTGGAACTGCCGACTAGGAGCAGAAGACATAACATTTTCCATGTATCATGCCTGAAGAAGGCTTTGGGGCAGCAGGTGATAGCAACAAGGGAGCTCCCATCCACAGATGATGAGAGGCATCTGGTGTTACATCCAAAGGCTATTTTAGACACCCGAGAGAGATAGTTGTGGAGCAGGACAGTCAAGGAGTACTTGGTGAGATGGAGGAATCTCCCAAATGAGAATGCCACGTGGGAGAGTGAGAAGATCTTGCAGCATCCATCCTTGCAGTTGCTTGAGGACAAGCAACATTTTGGAGAGGAGTACTGTAATATTCCCAATTAGCAGCAGCTAATTGGCAATATTAATTTTGCTCAGTTTTTGTTTTTCTAATGTTCAGCCATAAATAAAAAGGGTGTTGGGACCCATAACCCAACTTAGGAGAAATAATCTTCCAAAAGTCACTTGATCAACATGATGCTTTCAGCGTGGGGCCCAAGGAGACTAAGTGACAGCGCAAGGAGAGGGACAACACAGGGATAGCATGGGCCAGGCAGCCCAGTGGCAGCGTGGGCCAGGAAAACGCAGAGTAGGCAGGGCAGCGTGGCAAGGAGGACAGCGTAGCGTAGTGGGGCCCAAGGGAATGTTAGGGTCTCAAGCATAAAAGGGAGTGAGGGCCTAGATTCTCATTCATTCTATCATTCATCTTCAGAATTTTTGTCTAACAGATATTAAGCACGCTTACATTGTTTAGCTAAGTCTGCAAGTGTTGTTCAGCACGGGGATGTCTCCGAGCAGAGACCCCAACCTCAGCCTCGGGGGACTTCGAGTGCCCGCTCAGGTGAGGAGCTTTACCATCAGTTTTCAGAGCAGAGAACCCAGAGCCATCATCCAAGAGTTACGCAGTTCATCAGGCAGCGTAGTCCCTCAGAGAGATTACGCAATCTTGGAGGAGGGCAACTCCGAGAGTGAGGGAGATTCAGGAGTTTTAGTCTAGGAGAAGTGTGAGGGGCTCAGCCCTTCACAAGTTGTGTTTTGGAGCAATGAGAGGCCAGCATTTCCAGTCATTCAATCCAGAGGCCAGCGTACTCACTAGGAGTGCATAATTTTCCCAAGGGGATCAAATTTCAAGGTCAGCCTTTCCAGAATTCCTTCCTGGGTTTTTCCGACTTTTGGCAAGAGAGTTCATAGCCGGAGTTTGAAAATTTTCTGAACAGGGGAACAGCCCCAAAGAGCAGCTCCATTCCAGCCAGTAGCAGCACTTTCCAACAGCAGCAGCAGCTTAGGGAGTTACGCAGTCACTAAGAGAAGCAACCATTCAAAACAAGGTTTGGAGAGATATTTCAGCTTACTTTGAGCAAGCCAAGGTGCCATCATTCTGATCACCTTCTTGTACTCGTTCCCTATTTCCAGATATATAATAAAATGGCTCAACTTTTCTGAAATGTTTGTGGTGATTTTTATGGTGCATCTCTATTAGTTGTAGTTTTGTTTATGTTGCTTTGTATTGTTGTTTATTTCCTATTCGGAATAATACATTAATCTTAGTCGTTGATTAGAGATTTAATCTCGGTCGTTGAAGTTTCAACAAGAAGATTATAAGAAGGGCTTGAAGGGTCATTTGAAAAACACATAGTAAGGATCAAGAGATCGAATTTTTGAAGTGAGCAGTGCTCAAAGGAAATATCGATCAAGAGATTCTTTGCAGAGATGGGCAAGGATAGTATCCGAAGAGAAATATTTCTCGGTCGAAGAATCATCAGCAGAGAAGGCAGAGAAGGCAAAGAGAGATCCAGCAGAGCCAACGCATAGCTAGAGAGGCTGACGCAGAGGCCAAGAGGGAATCCAGAAATTTGCTAAGGAATCGATTGCAAAAGCTGGGAGCCGGGGTGTGAGACCGGGAGGCAGAAATCGAAGTTCCTAGACAGCAAATCAATCCACAGATGGGGTGACGTTGTACCCAAGAGGGTTGACGTTGGGACTGTGCAGAGGCTATCAGGGGCAGCTCATTCAGTGGTCGAATTAGCCGGGATTTCCTGTGATAGTGTGAGGTAACCTCACTAATCTCTTTGTCAGTGATATTCTTTGTAATTGGATTGTCGACAAAGGCATCCAGAAATTGTATTCATAAATTACTACTGCATAATAATAAAACCCTCAGCCGCTGCACCAGTTTTCCCGCATTGGGTTTTTCCAAGGACATTAGTCCAAAAATAATTGTATCAAATGTGCCTATGATTTACTCTTGTTCAGTTTTTGTTTCCGCAGTTTGTTTAGTGAAGGTTGGAGTGTGTTTAATTCGATGTTGTCGTAGCAATAAACTGAATAATTAATTTATCAGTTAGAAGAATTAATACCAATTTCATTTTATTTGGTGAAGGTTGTAGTGAGTTTAATTTGATGTTGCCGTAGCAATAAAATGAATAATTAATTTATCAGTTAGAAGAATTAATACCAGTTGCTGCAATAGGATTCCATATTTGAGGAATTTTCACATGGTATCAGAGCTTGTATAGTTAAGTGCAGAAGGAACAGAAGAATAGATCCATAGATCCAACGTTGGTGAAGCCAGGATCAAAGAGCTGCGTAAGCAACAAATCGATCTCCTAGGTGATTGTGCAGTCCAAGCCAGAAGGGCTAGTTGCTGCAAGGAAATATATCTCTAGGTGAGCCGACAGAGAGGTAGGATTTTCCAAATCGCAGTTTGTCCGAGGCAGAGGGAGCAACGCAACAGATCAACACATATCAACAGCCGGTGGGACGCAGTTTTCTGTGCAACAGTGATTGTGGGTGCATAAGCGTCAAGAAGAGTAGCTGGAGACACTTTGAGGGAATTTTCTTCCTCAGGGAATTCCTAACTGGGGAATTCTAATTTTCGAGACCTGAGCAGTATTATTGGGCGACAAATCTACCATCTCCATCAGGGAGTGCACAGGCCAAGCCAGAGCTGCACAGAGGAGAGAGAGGGAGCTAGTTCGATATATTTTTTCCAGTCGACAGTGATGACAGCAAGTGGGTTGAGAGATCAAGAAAAGTTGGAGGGAGCCTCCAACTATGTGATCTGGCAGGCAAGGATCAAATGCCTGCTAGATGAGCATGATCGCAAACTCTTCATCGAAGGTGTGGTGGCTATTATAGTAGATGTAGATCCTTTGAAGGAATACAAGAAGAATATGGCTAGGGCAAAGTGCCTGATCCTAGACTGTGTGAGGGATCATGTCGTGTGTCACATAGCTAGCAAAGCAACAGCTAGAGAAATGTGGGAGGCCTTGGAGAAGTTATATCAAGGATCTTCTGAGTAGCGGAAGATGTATCTGGAGAAGAAGACGTGGACTACTAGAATGAAGAAATGTGAGCGCATTGATCCATTCCTGTCTAGACTTCACGAAAACCGAGATTAGCTGGCAGTTGTGGGATCAACTCCTCAGGCCACAGAGCTGGTCAGATTGGCCCTCAACTCAGTGTCTGAAGACTATCAAGTCTTTGTCCAAAGCATCCTAGGCAAAGAGAATTTGTCGGACTGGGAGTCAATGTGGGCTGCTCTTCAGCAAGAAGAGATGAGGAGGGACTTACTCAAGTGTCAACTTAAGGGCAACAGCAGCAGTGGGAAGAAGTTGAAGGAGGAGGATAATGTGGCCCTTGCATCAAAGGGGCAGCAGGAGCAGCGCGGAAGGAAGAAGGACCTTTCCAAGATCAAATGCTTCCAGTGTGGCGAGATGGGTCATTATGCCACACAGTGTTCTCTCAAGAAGAGAGACAAAGACGAGAAGCATGATCTGCAAGCAACACCTTCCTGGATCAATGAGGAGTTCGCCATGATAACCCATATACCTCCAGGAGGGAAGTGGGGTGACTTGGAGTTGTAGACCCAGAGATCTACAGGTTGGGCAGGATCCTTGAAGAGTCTACCTCTCGGATCAATACCTTGCTACGGGAGCCCAAATCAGATGTAGCAGGATGGACGAGTGCTCGTTGGTGCAGAGGAGTGCAGAAGTGGTTAGCCAGAGTCTGAGCAGCGGAGAGCAGAGTTGGCAGCAGTGCAGTGAGGCACAGCGCAGAGTCAGAAACAGCGCAACAACCTCAAAGGGTCAGCGCAAAAGCTAGCAGCAGTCAGATCTTCAATACCGAGATGCATCATGCTAAACACTTGTTCAGTTTTGGATGTTCTTCAGCTGCAGTAAGCAACCATATTGCAGTGCAGTAGCAGTTGGCAGTGGCGGTGTCAGGAATAGCACGAATGCAGAATTTGAGAGGGAGTTGCAGTACAGATGCAGTGTTGATTTTTGGTAGCATCGAATGTGTTCTAAGTCTCAAAATTTGCAGGGAGGTTTAGACACATGCATTCCAGAGAACACAGAAATCGTTTTGGGAAATTCCACCCGGATTGTATTTTATTAAAAGAATTAATTATTTTAAATGGACCCTAAGTTTAAACTTAGGAAAATAAAATAATTAAAGTGAATTAATAGAATATGGGTGTGAATGTTTTAGAAAATGCAGATCAAGTCAAAAGTTAATCTTAGTCGTTGATTAGAGATTTAATCTCGACCATTAAAGTTTCAACGAGAAGATTATAAGAAGGGCTTGAAGGGTCATTTGGAAAACACATAGTAAGGATTAAGAGATCGAATTTCTGAAGTGAGCAGTGCTCAGAGGAATATTGATCAAGAGATTCTTTGCAGAGAGGGGCAGGGATAGTATCCGAAGAGAAATCTTTCTCGGCCGGAGAATCATCAGCATAGTAGGAAGAGAGAGATCCATTGGAGCTAGAGAGGTTGACGCAGAGCCACGCAGGGCTACACAGAGGCCAAGAGGGAATCCAGAAATTTGCTAAAGGAAAAGATTGCAGAAGACGGGAGTCGGGGTGTGAGACCGGGAGGCAGAAATCGAAGTTCCTGGATAGCGAATCGATCCACGGAAGGGTTGACGTTATACCCAAGAGGGTTGATGTTGGGACTGCGTAGAGACTGCACAGAGGCAGCGCAGAGGCTGTCAGGGGTAGCGCAAAGGCTGTCAGGGGCAACTCATTCAATGGTCGGATCAGCCAAGATTTCCTGTGATAGTGTGAGGTAACCTCACTAATCTCTTCGTTAGTTATATTCTCTATAATTGGATTGCCAGAAGAGACATCCAGAGATTGTATTCAGAAATTACTACTTCATAATAATAAAACCCTCAGTTGTTGCATCGGTTTTCCCGCATTGGGTTTTTTCGGGGACATTAGTCCAAAAATAACTGTATCATATGTGTCTATGATTTACTCTTGTTCAACTTTTGTTTCTACACTTGTATTTTCCGCAGTTTATTTAGTGCAAGTTGCAGTGTGTTTAATTCGATGTTGTCGTACCAATAAACTAAATAATTAATTTATCAGTTAAAAGAATTATATCAATTGCAGTTTATTTAGTGAAGGTTGCGGTGTGTTTAATTCGATGTTTCCGTAGCAATAAACTGAATAATTAATTTATCAGTTAGAAGAATTAATACCAGTTGCTGCAATAGGATTCCAAATTTGAGGAATTTTCACAATACCCCTTCCTCGGTTGAAGAGGAAGGACCTTTTTTGGGTGGATTGACTTGGTTTCTAGTTTCTTTTATGCTTATTTTCATCTCATGCATGCTTAAAATTAACAACATATTCACTCCACATTCCATTCACTAAATCTTGTGTCTAAAAAATCTAACATGCATAAGTTCCAAAATCTACAAACTTGTTTCATGATTATTTAGGCACATGCTTCATTATTTGGTCCATATATGCTACATATTTTGGGAATTATTGGACCATTATCTCTCACTTGAAAGAGTTGTATCTTAAAGAAAATCTATTTCATTTAACTTGCCTACTTTCATTTTATTGGTGCAACACATATGAGCTTATTTCCATTCTCATTTCTATTTCTTCTAAAGCATTGCATGTAGCAATTTAATTGGGGCAATCAAAACTCACTAAAATTTTACCTCCAACATAAGTTGGTTAAATAGACATCTTAGGGACCCTCTACTCCTATATTGACTCATCACTGTGAGATCCACATCTTTGGGCGAGGGTGAGGTTTGAGGATTGAAGAGTTCATTTGCAATGTTGTTGTAGAGGTAACTAATAAAATTAACCAAGAGCACTATTACATCACATTTACTTTACTTGTCTCTTGTTGGTTTGACTTTTCATATGCAGAGTTTATTCCAAAAGCAAGTATTGTAATTCTCTTAACAAGTGTTTTCTTTCCATGTTCCAAGTCTAATTTCACATTTATATCTTAATTTAGCATTTAGCATTTCCTTGGTCACATTTTCCAAGTTAATTACTAATTGTGGAGTTTTGGCAAGATATGTTTCAATGTTTTGATTCCTAAATTTTATTATCTCAAAAGCATTTTTTGTAGCTTGCAATATCTTGTGCTAACAATCTTTTGTTTGCATTTCAAGGTTACTTTGCTTTCACTTTTTGAGAGCATTACATTTTACTTTTGACCAAATATACCTTTCAATTTTTGAGCAAATTCTTTATAAGGCACTGGTTATATGGTTTTCTCATATTAAATGATTGTCATTTCAAGTTACTCACGTCATATTTGCTTATAAATTCTTAAAAGTAATCCACTTCATTCTAACATTCTCCTAGAAACCTCACATCTTTTAACTTAGTTTTCCTTTTAGGGACCACCCCCCATAGCTAACTTAGGAGATAGCTTAAATGGAGGGAGTCGGGATTAGTGTGACAACCCCTTCTATGAGTTCCTTGCCACCAACCACACCTTGTGGGGTTGAAGGCTTTTATCACTAACTTGTAGGTAGGTGTAGGCGGCAAGTGATAACAAAACCCAACTAGGAAAAACCCCTCCTCTGTTTGTATTATATCAGATGAGAACAATGATCAATTACAATGACTGCTTCAATGCTTGAAGCTCAATCTGCACTACAATTCTAATCTCCTCTTGACTCTACTCTAGCCAATACTTAGCCAAAATAGGCCTCCTGCTTCCTCCTATTTCCTTGCACAATTCCTGCTCCTAAAGAATAGGGAAAGCTCATATTTCCTTCTGCAAATCCCAAGAGAATAAGCTCGCCCGCATGCACAAACTTTGCACACTTGAAAGTATACAATAGAATTATAATTGTACGTTTTCCCTCCACTTCACTAGGAAATTTGAATTGCATGCATGACTAGGGCTATTTTTAGTAAATTTACTAGTTAACTGAGAGTTCAATGAGTTAACAACAATTACAACTACTCAACTGAACTCATAATGACTCTATTCTAGACTATAGCTCAGCGAACTGACTTTCACTAAAGATAACACCTCTATATAGCTAGATCGTAGACACCAACTAGCACACAACTCTACTACTAGCCCACCAACTTAAATTGACTGACTTAACCGAGTGATTTGGCCATGTCACCCTTGCTAACTGCCTGCCAACTCATCCTGTTGAAGTGGAAATTTGAATTTCTTCATTTGACTAGGGCATGCCGCACAAGTCAAATGAAGCCTTTTCTTGCTACAATTTAACAAAATGCGATGCGATATACAAACTACTTAGGAAAAATGATGGTGTGATGAAAATGTAGGGATGAAGTGGATTCCACCTAAGCAAAAAGTAAAGATGTTATTGCAACAAACAAGTTACATTGGTGCAATTACGGGGATGTAATGGAATATGAATGAGACTAAGAGAATACTAGGTAAGTACATCACCAGGTTAGAAGACACTTACGAACTACCCATGCAACACCGGTTGAAAGTCTAGAACATGATTGGGTGATCACCATGATATTAGAGCATGATGTATAACTAAAGTAGCTCCACCAATATCTTTGGAAAAGGCTAGAATCACCATAACAAAGTACACTATTGTCATGTGATTAACATCACTAGTTACTCTACATAAAGGGGTTTCTCTACAATCTTGGTACTAATTAATGTGTGGATGCATTTGTTATTACGAAGTTTAAGGGTTTTATCGTTTACTTATCAAGGTTTTTTACAAGTGATATCGGATCATTTTTTTGGGCCATGGAGCAGATTTTTTTTTTCTTTTTTCAGATTTTCTCATGGCAACTTTTTTTCTCAACCTATTCACCAAATCACCGTCAAACCAATGTCATCAAAAGCAAATTAGTCATAGCATTTCAAACTTTGGATCATAATAGAAATTCTAAGAAGTATTAGGGAAGTTACACCTATTTTAAGTTTTGACCCTAAACCCTCATAGGAAATACTTGCAACAAAACTATCTCTTTGTTTATTAATCAGATTGCAACAAGACCAATGCCATTAGAAGTAGAGTGGTTATGGAATTTCAGCATTTGGGTCATAATAGTGATTCTAAGTATCACAAAAGTTACACCTGTTTCAATTTGGGTTCTCAAAACCCTAAGGTAATTTTTGCGATGTGCTTCTCTCTGTTTATGAACCAGATTACAGCATGACCAATTCCATCAGAAGTACAATGATTGTTCCATTTCCAGATTGGGTTCATACTAGCAAATCTAATCAATATTGTACAAACTGAGTAAATTATGGTCATTTTAAAATCATAACGGCCAAAATAAGTTTTTCTTCAAAGCCATAGTTCTATTTTCGAGATTTTACCAAGGTACACAAGACAATTCGATAGTCCTAGTGTTGGAGACCATATGTTATGCAAAGTCATTGCCGTCAAGAAATTGAAAAAACATTCTACACCTTATTTTAAGGGACAATGCTCACATATGGTGGAAGTCACTTGATCATGGGACATGTAGAATATGACAAGTATTATCTAGAGGTCTATATTCTTCTGCATTACCAATTGGAAAAATGTTGGATATGGCAATTCATGCCTTGATATCAAACCAGTAAAGACGTCAAACCTTGTTATCAAACCAGAAAAGATGCTTGTGATGAAAAGGGTCATATGGCGAAGCAGTACAGCAGCCCACCAGTGAGGGCCAAAGAAAGTCTAGATATTGTAAGGTTTTCTGCCTGCTATTTTATTTTATTAGGCAATCTCACAGTACTGAAGCAGTTAGTGTTATATTTACGTGTGTATCAAAGAACAAATAGGCTTTGGCTGTAAAACATTTTACTTTTTTAGTAAATGGTGGAAAAGCGAGTTGCCACAAAGCATAAATGGACTTGGATTCTTCTATGGCTAACAAAATTTACTAAAAATAATTCTAGAGACCTATATTATTATTCTGTATTACCAAATGGCAAAAATGTTGGATATGGTAATCCACACCCCGATATCAAACCAGTAAAGATGCTTGAAAGAGTCATATGGCTCAGTCCTAGAGTACCCTGTCCAGATTTCAACATGGTATCAGAGCCAGATGTTAAGGTTGACCAGCGGTGGCTAGAAGGCCTGATAGTCATCATGAAACGGGCACGCTGAGGTTAATTGGTAGTGGCTAGGAAGCCTGATAACCGTCATGAAAAAGGCATGTTGCATAGTGGTGGAACAACCTAACCTGTCCAGTTTACAAATACGTGGAAACGGGTTTGCTGAGGTTGATTGGTAGTGGCTAGGAAGCCTGATAACCGTCATGAAAAACGCATGTTGCTTAGTGGTGGAACAACCTAACCTGTCCAGTTTACAAATACTTGGAAACGGGTTTGTTTGACTGCTTCAATTCTTAATAAGGTGTCTGTATTACCTTTGAAGGAATTAAGTTACAGATAAAGTTATAGTTTAGAAAACGCTAAAACTTATTATGCAAGGGTTTCAACACAAACCTAAACTTTAGATATAATGAGAAGATGAAAAGGGGATGGGATCATTATCAACCCCCACAGGAAAGGAAATTCCAGGTGATTTTTCCAAATTCGTGCATTTTTTTTAACTCTTTCTGTTATTCTCAAGAATCATGGAAGAGTCAACATAGTCAAGATAATAAGCACAAAGGAAGCTCTCAATAGAGCATCATGTCACAATGAAACTTGAACTTGGATAGGGAGATTATAATTAAACCCTCCCAACCACAATTCACACTCAATTTTGACAATATAGAGTACTTTTTGCAAAAATTAAAAAATAAAATCAAGCACTATTGTAGCTCTGTAGCAGCGCTTTGAAATCTTAAGCAGATCACGTTCATTCATGTAGCTGACATCTCATGATTAATAATGCCTTGAGGGTCAGAGAGTACAATGGAGATTCCACAATCAACAGCAAGTACTCATCACACCCACCCATCCACAAACCCACACGCAATCCCAAAAACACTTCCATAACCACTTGCGAAAGAGCACATTCAGAAAACTCTAGCAGCATAAGTCTCTCTGACAGTAAGCTTTAATCCTTAATCCTTGCTTCCCGGTAGAATTGCAATCACCCAAAAAAAAAATTACCGCTACATACATAATGCTTATCAACCCTACTAGTAGAAAGAGTACAAGCATACATACATGGCCGCGCTGCGCTGTAACCACCAATTCCGGTGATGCAGTGATGTGTGGACTTAATATAATATCGGTTTTCTCTGGGTCAGAATCCAATATGATGCAATCATCATCAGAATCCTCAATTTCCTTTCCAACCTTTAACCTTTTCTTGCACAGAGGCCCCTGTATGACCTCACTGTCATTATCCTCATCATCGTAATCATCTTCACAGGAGTCAGTCTCCTCGTCATCTGTTATTATTAAATGAAAGGGCCTCTTCCTTGGAGGTGTAGACGGAGGACTGGCATCTTCATCTGATGAAGAACTGATATCTATAACTTCAACCCCAGACCTCATGTTCACTTAACCCAATCTCACACAATAATACCAAAATCAATATTATGACCCCAATAAAATTCGAAAGCCCAGATACTGAATCGAATTTTAAACAGTCAGTATGTACCATGTGACCTGCATTGTAGAAATCATCACTGAAAACCCAATTAAACTTTTGCCAACACAGTGTTGAAGCGAAGAGTTTGAACAAGCAGAGCCTCACCTTTTATAGAATTTGCATTCTCTAGGAGGCATGTCAGTGGCCCTTTCATTCATTGATGACTGTTATTCGAATCCTGGATTGCTGAGATAAGAAAGGCCCTGAACCGAGGAGATTGGAATGGGATGTGCGTGAAATGGTTCCGACCCCAATCCCCGCCCCTCCAACAAAAGCAATAAAATTCAAATTGCTCGCACGGGTTTCAAACAATAGAATTCAGAATTTATAGCTGATTGGCGTGACCTCCTCGGACGTTTATATTGATTCTAACCGTTGGCTCACTAAATTCTCAAGTACAACATTACTTTCCATTACGATTGCTTGCCATAGACGGAAGGTGACGCTTACCATCCATAGTATTTCGGCATTTCGATGCTAATTTAATATATTTGGGTTCATCTGAATTCATGAAGGTACTCTACAATGGCGGCGATAGCTACAGCTAAGATACTTTATGATTTTGGTATGATATGTGTACACTGTGTGTTCTTGATTTTAAAAGGGTAGTGATTTTTTTTAATTTCAAAATTATTTATTAGTTAGAAATGAGTGTAATTATATAAATCAAAAGAGAAAGCAAAACACATTTACTCAATTTTTACTCAAAGTCTAAAATAAAAATAAAAAACAATATATCAATAGAAATCAAATACATTTATTGCATCTGCATTTTAATTTTAAGTTATTAAAAATAAATAAAAAATCATAAACCATTTAATGCATTCTGAATTATTAAAAAAAAAAAAATTATAATAAACATTAAAACACATTTACCATCTAAATTAACTATATTGTAGTTTTATCTTAAATTAATATTAATAAATAATAACAATAATATATATATAGAACATAACTCTTAATCATGGATATTTATTCTCATTTTATCAAGGGAGATTTTTAATTTATAAATAGACTTTGTTACAATACTCTAAGTCAATATCATGGCTTATCAATACCAAATACCCAAAAAAATTAGAACTCACTTCATATAACACTTGTTATATAACATTCTTTTTAATTAAAAGAATAAAAAGCACAATTAATTCGAAGATAAATCTCAGCTTTTGATTTGTATATACTACTATCAATATTCTAAAATATTCTATAGAGGTTAAATCTCTACCATCTATTCAATAATTATTAATAACTAATTAAATTCAAAAAAATCATAATACTTGATAAGTTTTGCTCATGAGAGGTAGTTTGATAGATGGTTCCCTTGATTATGAGGACTTAAGTCCCTAGAGGTTCTAAATTCAAACCCCTTGAGTTAGCCAAATAGAAAAAAGGAAAAAAAAAACCTCTATAAGTTTTACTATGTAAAAGATTAAAAATAAATCATTTGAGTCTATGCATGAAGATAGGTTACACTTTTTGGAAAGAGAAGGTGTTGTGGGGTGAAGAAAAGTAAGTAAATATAGTCATTTTTAAGCACTCATCGAGCAACCTTTAGCCCTCAATTGGGCGAATTTGGAAGCTTGACAGAGGATGCCACCCAGCACATCAATGTGCCAGAAGCTTGACCCAACCACCGTATGGAAGCGAAGGTATATTTTATATCATTTTTTGTTTATTTTAATTGATTTTTTTTGGAAAAAAAAAATGAAAATCCACCGTATAAAAATCACAAAAAAACAATCAAGAAAACCATAGAAAACCACAAAAACAACCCACAAAACCACAAAAAAAAACCAAGAAAACTATTGAAAACCACCAAGAAAACCATAGATACCTATATTTTAGGATTTTAATTTTATTACATTTCAATTATAAGCTTTTAATCATTGCAATGATAACATACTTATTATGATTTTTTTATAATTTTGAATAGTAAAAATTGTTTTATAATTATTTTAGGTTTGAAAGTTTCATGCGGTTTAGTGAAATAAATTTTCAACATATTTTTATTTTTTATTTAAAATGCATTTTTAAATGGATAAATGAATTTGGCAACGTTCACACTTCAAACTTATGATTCTAACACATTCATGTCAAATTTCTAATAAATTTGACAAAAAATATGCCCAAAAAATACCAAAACATAAAAAAACAAAACTATAATCAATAAATAAATAAATATATTTCACCTTGCATATAGCATTATTATATTATATATTGGATTAGAGATCGTGACAACCAACTCATTAGGAGCTTAAGATTGAGATAATGAACTCATTAGGAGCTTAAGATTGAGATAATGAATATGGTTGCTCATGGTAAACTTCAATTTATAAAATAAAAAAAAATAAAATATATATTTTATTTTTATATTTTAAATTTAAATTAATTTATATTTTTAATAATAAATATAGTAATTTGTTCAGGCGTGTATGTTTCCCCACGGACATGTTGTTGAGAATTTCATGAAATAGTGCAGATCTCTCGAGCAGTGTGCGATTCACTATTTCAGTCGATAACTTCAGTTCATTGCATGGAGCAAAAATTACAATAAAGAAATGCAACACAGCTCCTTGTGTAGGCAAGCCTATTGTTCTATGTTCATCCCCATGAAGTAATTCATGGCCCCTCTCAAAAGCCTTCGACTGAGCCTTCTCAACAGGTGTAGAGATTAAATTATATGTTTTGATTTGGGTCAACAAAAAGTCTAATTCAGAAGAGTGAAAGTAGCTTGACTCAACTTGCAAAAAACTTTGAAAATGATTTGGAAAAGCTTGTAAAAACCTTGTTGATACAGTCAATGACCCAAAATTACTCATTGGTTAAACCAAAGTTTGCAAGTCAAACTCGCCGGCAATTTGAACTAGCTCATTTTACCATCGATTAGTATTGACTATCAAGACTAGGCCCAAACTCACGTTCATAGTATGTGAACCTTGTTATTGGCCCACAAGAAAAAATTGTATGATATTCTAGGGAGCCTCCATGATCTCATAGCAAGGAACAACCATATATAACATATTTTGGATGGAGGGAATCACTAGGACACACACAAAAACCTTATGAAAGAAGAAAGGACACTTCAGTGCTAGAACAAATATGCCTTTGACTACAAGACCAAAGCCAAGATGAGGTATGTAAATTTTATAAATAATAAGGAAGGGTGAAACAAAAACTATAAGGGTAGTACAAGGTTTGTATTTGTGTAATATTTATGTCAATCCATAGAAATTATAGGGTTGGTATGGTGAAAATAAAATAATGAATAGGAATCTGGAGCTATAGATCTATGCAAACAGAGAGGAAGAGACCAATCCTTATCATATGCTCACCTTCCTGTCAGTGTGCCAGTTCTTGAAACAACACCTGGCCTGAAGACTTCTCTCGCTCTTCGACTTATTGCAAAAGCATTAATGATAGAGTACCTTCATTTCCTTGACAAAAATATTCAAGTAACACCTTCAAAATATTTGGGATTCGAACGCCAACCCTTAATCCAGCTATGTTGCCATGATTTTGTAGTTTTAAAAATTTCAAGCCCTATCCAAAGTCAACATATTTGCAAGAAAAATATCAATGAACAGTCACAACAACTCCACATCAATGGTAAATACTTGGTAATGCTTAGTGCTCTACCATTTATGACGCTAGAGTCAATCTAGAATAAGAAAATTGAGTTTGAGTTGACTACTCAACACACATAGTATTTATTGTTGGGAACTTTTTACTACTTCAAAGGGATGCCTTCCAACGCACATGTAAAGAGCACGCATCAGTATACACCTCCAATCAACGCAGGTTCCACCAAGTGTTATTCATTCCATGTTGGGTGTCACCATTTGGATTTCACAACCAGTGCAATTAATATAACTCTATTTAACTCGACAACAACTCTATTCTGATAGCATCGTACACACAAGACTGGAGCATTGAGTCGGGTGGTAAGGAGAGAGTTGAGTAGATTAGCAGGAGCATAGGAATCAAATGAAACATTGAGAGTGTGGCGTTACACATATTGTGCCAATGACAAGTTAGAGGTGTGTTCTGGCTAGGGCAGAGAGGCCAAGGTTTTTTTTTTTTTTTGAAAGGAAAGAGATGGAAGGTTTGAGTAAGAAGGATCATTTCTGCTCTCTTTTTTGTCGCAAAGAAAAATAGTGGAGGTTACCCAAATATTACCAAGCTCATGTCACTTTTGTAGGTCAGTTTTATGGAGAGAACCCATCTCAAATATAGCTAACAAAGGTTTTAGAATGGAAGATCTGAGTGGAAGAGGGCCAAGTCTGACCAACCAGCTCTGATACCATGTTAAACACACATGGAGTATGGACAGAATATGAATTAATAAGCATTAATTTCATTTACCATTCACATCATATACATTTATAATACATTCTAATGATCCTTGGATTCCATATTCCAAGGTCTCTTGGACTCCCTTTGACGGTTCACATTCCACACCAACCCTTAGTGGATTAGGTGTCCAACACCCACAATCCAATGCAATATGAGATTGTGGAGGCTTAAAATATTATAAGATTCAACATATATACTTTAATTAATCATTAATGATATTTTACGTATTATTTTTATATTAAAAAAAAATTATGATAATTTCATTTTTTGTGCAATGTCAAGTTTCAACAATGTATTCATGCATACATTTAATCTTATCCAGGTGGACATTGGTGGCCACCATCCTGTTCCACTTGGACCCCCAACATTGTTTCTTTCAGCTTCCTTAATTGTAGCATATTTTACTATTTTTTATCGTTTTTTGGATCATAAACTTCTGGAGCCGTTTAGAGGCCCTAAATTGACGTTTTTTGGGAAAATAAGAAAACCTATAGAATTTACTATGGGTTTTCAATAAAAAATTGTTGTACTCGGATAGATATTTCTAATGAGGTATCACACGCGCTAAACAAAGATCATATCCCAAAGTTACGACCCCCAGAATTTGATGTACCAATTAACCCCAATGGGGCCCACAAATTTTGACGCTTCATCTCCTAGGGTTAGGTTTTTGGATGTTTAGGGTTTTCTAATGTTTCTCAATAATAAAAAGGGCCTTCGAGCCTCATTTAAACACAATTCAGAGGCATGTAGTTGTCACATCTCTTCTCAGAGATAAGCTACCATCGCTCGAGCTAGTTTACTTCCATTATGCATGTAAATAGTTTTCAGTATTTGTTATTAATTAATGGAAGTTCAGTTTTCATTGTAGCTTTGTGTTTCTGTTTAAATTTGTATTTCATTTCATTATTGCATAAATTTGGATCAAAATCCATGATGAAAATTGCATTTAAAGTGAATAAAATCATTTTGACTCTTTTCTAATGTACCAAATTGTTTCATCATGTAGTGTATTGAACCAAAAACATTGTCTTCATGTGCTTGCACCTAGTACATGTCATGTGTCAAAGTCAAACATTATAAGAAATTTAACAAACCTGGGTTAAAATTTCATGCAATAAAAGTTAATAAATGCTAAAATAAGACCATGGTTAAGGGACACTTATTCCAAGTTGAATGTTGGGCAAATATATCCTAGTGGGCATCGTTGGATGTGTTTATGGCTAGGGGAAATTGGCAAAGGCAATGGCTAAGACATTAAAGAGGCAAAAAAGTATTTTTGGCACATATATTTATGAAAATAAAGGAAATTAGGAGGAAAGGAAGGTAAAAGGTCAAAGGTTGCATGTGAGGAGGAAATTGAAGGAAAATAATAGAAAATGAAGAAAATAGAGGCCTCATTAATAAAAAGGCTTTTGAGGATCGGCTTATATCTTTATTCGTCAGTTCATTTTTGGATCTCTCTCATTATTCTCTCTCACACACACTCTTGGATACTTAATTTTTTCTTGGAGAATTATAGTATTGGACCAAGAAAGTGGAAAGCAAATAAAGGAAAGGAAAGATCAAGCAAGGAAGAGCAGGATCAAGCAGCTTCAGCAGGGATGTGTGATTTCCTAGTTGGTTTGGACATGCATGACTTATGCATGTTTGTATTTGGTTCTCTTGTTGTAGGTGTCATGGTTTTGTCGGGTTTTGACAATGGTTTTTAACCTTGCCATGCCTTTTTCCAAATATCCATTGTGTGATGGAAATGATCTCAGTTTTGAGCTTTGGAATTTCTAGATGGTTTTCAAAATCCGGGGTGAAGGTGGTATCTAGAAATTCCTAAAGGCCTAGGAATCCCTTGACTGGTTTTGGAGGGAT
The DNA here is from genome assembly GCA_034641835.2 of Pinus albicaulis. Lineage (NCBI taxonomy): Eukaryota > Viridiplantae > Streptophyta > Pinopsida > Pinales > Pinaceae > Pinus > Pinus albicaulis. The sequence goes on from CM076575.1 coordinate 308,851,147, forward strand.
ACATGGTAAATACTACAGGTGGTGTCTCAATTTAGGGCCTAGGGATCCAGTGTGGATTGAGGTAAAGACTAAGAGACAAGGAGACAAAAAATTCCTCAAGGATTGTGATGGATTCCATAGGCATTCCAAGCTCAATTCGGTTTTGTGATCTCGACACCGATTTAGGTGTGATCACGGTATGGTGAGGGTGGAGGTGGTTTAACCTCTGGATTCCCTTGGTTGATTTTGGATTGGTTTATCTATGAGATCCCACATTCATGCTTGGAATATGGCACAGGGGTGACTGGATGAAGAGATATTTGGCTCAGTCATGTTTATGGTTGGGTGGTACGTGGAAGTCTCGAACCTGGTCAGATATTGCCTATGTTTAATAAAAGCTAAGTTATCTTTTTTTTTTACTTATTAATGAGTGGCTTTAATGGTTGTTGTCTCACTGTTATTTACATGGTTTTATGATGGTTATAAGCATGGTTATATGATTGGTTCAAGTCATGGTTATTTCATGTATTTACTTGTAATTGCTAAAATAATGGACACAACACCTAATTCATGTCATAACAATTCAAGGAAGAGGGTGGTGATCCTTCTTTTCATGTCTCATAAGAGTTTTCAGTCATTCATACTTTGTATTGTATCTGACTTGTAGATTGCATTGATGCCAAGTGTTTGACAGAATGTCAGTCCCGATTGGGGATGGTCAGACCTAGTCCTGGATTCAGTTTTTGGTTCATTAGCGTTTTCATCATGTGTTTGATGGATTCTAGAAGCTACAATAAGTTCTGGGCAGTGCCTGGGATTCTGGGCTTAAAAAGTGCCATAAATATCGTAGACGTTGGCATAGGTCTGAGGGAAAAATTTCCTGGACGCATGCATGGCTATGTTGTGGGAGTATCCAGAGCCTCCCAGGCGCACCTTTGCCCATATCAAGGGAGAATCCAGAGGTTTTCTTTATTCAAATTCTGTGGGACCCAGGGACAGGTCAGGTGGATGACTAGGATAGCCTCTGGGGGTCTTGTAGTAGGTACAAGGGGTTTGTGTTATGGTTTTCCACGTCGATTCCACTTCCTTAGAGTCACCAAGGAGTTTGAGTACGCTCTTAACTTCCCTCATCTCATGTTTACCCCGACTGGTCGGTTACTTAGGTAGATGTGAGGGGAGGTGTATGTTACATGTGGTATCAGAGCGTGGTTGTGCTCTCTTTGGGTCATATCTAATACTACAGGTGGTATCAGAGTGTGGTTGCGTTCTCCTTGGGAGAAGTTTGATGTTGTCAAGATTATTTTTTTCATGCATTTATGTCGGTTTCTTATGTGTTTTTCATACTTATGTTCTATGTACTTGTTGCATACGCATGGTGTTGGTCATGGTGGCAATGATGTCGCCATGGAAGGGTTGCTGGTGTTGTTGTGGAATGCGTTGTCATGATAATATGGTTGGTTATACATGTCAGGTGCTACATGTTGTTAAGTGTGCATTGGTATGGTTCATGTTGGCATGCATTAGGTCATGGTGTGTAGTTGGTATTGTCATGCATTGATGATTGGACTCTAGCTAGAATGATGTTTATGTGTTGATATACCTATGCATTATAAGTCTATATGTTGTTAAGATTATGTCTATACATGTATTACATTAATGATTCATTGATCTTGCAGATGATATATCCTCCTTGAATTACGCTAAGATACATTGATTTATTGTGATTTGGTTTAAGCTGACATGAGATGCCTTGCAGGAAGAAATCAAAGATGGCTAGTGTTAAACTCCTATATTTCACAGTATCAAAAGGTGAGTGATTATTGATTAGATTTTTCATTACTGAAAATAACATTCTATGGCTATCATTTATTTTCAGAGAAATAAAGGAAACTCCTGATTGTAAAGAGCTTCAAAGGAATCAATCTGCCTCTCTGCCCAATAGAAGGAAGGAAGTGTTGCTGACAAGGTGTGATGGGGATCTTACTTCATTTCTACCCTCATTCCATTTCATTTCATCCACCCTCTTTGGCCCCTCTCATTTCCTCCATATTCTCCCATGCTCTATATCCCATTCAAACCCTCCCAAAAACCCACATATATAACCATTCGGGGCTTATTATTTTATAAACCGACTTATATAAAAGGCCTAAAGTGTTAAATGTTACAAGCTCCGCCACCCATTGAACAGTCATATGATATGAACCGTAAACCTTACTGTTATATATATCACATATCATATAGCCACTTAAACTAGTGGGGGGACCCCTTGTGTCTCATCGCATATTGCCATCGCAAAAGTTTTTGTTACAACAATCCAATGCCAAACTTATAATTCACCGAAGCAATGTGAAGTGGGACCCCATCCCCACCACGCTTTCTTTTCTGTTTCGTTTCCCTTTGAAAAACATAAAACCTTACTTTTTCATCTATTTTCCCTTGCTCCGCTTCCCATTTCCCGATCGCGATTGAAGTGGGGCACCTCATCGCATTTCACAGATTTTACTCGTTTCGCATTGGAAACTAAACTCAAAATGTCGCGATCGCTGATTTTCGATTGAAATATCACATCACGTTCAACTTACCATTGTGCGTGCCTGAAATTATATCCATTTAGTTTTGTGAGAAGTCGGCCCCACCTCCGCTGCTCTACTCCCACTTCATAAGTCGTTGCAATACATATGAATATCATATAAAGTCCATAAATATTTCTGCTTCAAACCTTCGTTGATTCATAAAAACCCCACCGCATAGCCAGTGGGTCCCTCTTCCCGGCATTTCGAAAAAGGTTTAAAAGTTAACCCTCATAGCTTAATACTAAACGCTATACGTTGCGATATGCACTGGAATCGTGGTCCCACTTATGCCATGCCACATCACTCATTCCCTCCTCTGCGCATCACCCTTCACACTTTTTAAAGCTGATACCATCTGCTCTTACCACTAAAAGTTAAAGGTTGCGATATGAGATGCAGATTGATCCCGCCGACTCTCCACGTCACTTACCTTCCACGTCATCTCCCCTTCGCACCGCCTATCATATTCTTATGACTTAAACTTTAAATATTGCAAAGAGCACGAATGCGATGCCACTTCATAACTGTCATATACAGAATTTCAGGTCCAGGTAAATGAGATTTCCACACTGTTTTGCATGTATAATAGGTTAATTCGGGCCTACACATTGTGGAGCTCATTTTATGAAGAAAGAAAAGTAAACACAGTTGAAGGGGCTCAGGTAGAAAAAAGACAGTAAAGGCCAAGTTGGGCATTTACACAGAGATCAAATAATAGAGACTAAAGGGGCAACCGAATGCACCAGCACCAACACCAATCAACGAGGAGTGGCCAGCATTGCACCAGATTAATTAGTAAATGCCAGCTTTCTATAGAACATAGCTAGATGTCAGAGCCTCCATTGGTTACCTCTTCAAAACCACCACAGCTGCTCCCCAATCCACTTTGTTGATTCACGAAGAGCCGCCTTAGTTTTGCATTCTTGAAGAGTTACCATAACAAATTCTACATGCGGTATTCGTCAAAGATTTTTTTTTATTCGGGCCTTGCACGACCAACTTTTCTAATGTCAGTTTGTTTGTAATAAATAAAGGTTGCCAGAGTAGATTAGGGCAACCAACTTAGTTGTTAGTTAAATACTGCTAGCATTCTCATTAGCGGAGGTTGGATATTTGAGCACCTGTATTGTAAGAACTACTATTGGAGCACTGTAATTTTTTAAGCTGGACATTGATAATCAAAGACTAGTTACAGGATTCTTGAGCTGTGTTAAAATGGTGATGTGTTTCTTCTTTGTTTAAATGTTTCCATCATTTTATCTGCAGTGTATCCGCTCATCTAATTGTGAATCAGAAATTTTAGATAAAGATTCGCTGTCGGATCGCCTTAATTCTGTCTGCATTTACAATCTGAATGTTTTTTGCTGAAGTCTGATTAAAGAATTCTTAATTTCTCTTTAGTCACTACTGAACCTTACTGTTTCCTTCACCTCATAATTCATACAACTATTAAGATCCATTTCACATAGTTAGCTTGCCCTGTGATTCGCTCTTGATGTTGATGGGACATCCCAGCCTTTGACTCCATCCCCCAATGTAATAGCCTCTGCAGCCCTATCTGTCCAACCACACAATCAATCATAAAACAACCCCATCACTGTAACTAGCCTAATATCAGTGCTTATAACCAGCAAGTTAAATCGATTTAAATCATAAAACAAAGACAACCCTCTCTGAGTCTAGGAAGGCTAGGTCCTGGAATCCAAGTCGTTTGATGTTGTGTTAATTTAGTTTTTCCAATCTTCTAAATTATAGGGTGCCAACATAATGGCGACCATACTGGGGAGCTATTGAGAAGCTTAAAATTTTATCCAGACTCAGAAACCCCAGTCGAAATACTGTGTGTTTTAAGTAATTACTACAGATTGGTTTTTGAAAAATATTCTGCCTATTTGTGCCCTGGGTTTGAATTCTGGCTTCTAGAAGAATATTCACCAGATCCCATCCTGACCCAAATCCCCCTGCAATAGTTGAAAATCTAGAGAAAATCCTAAAAAAAACTTCCAAATCTGAAAATCCAACTATTAGCGAGCCTATTCACAAAGTAATTTCCCTCCCTAAAAACCATGGAACCTTACAAGATATCCAGTTCGACCTACACTTTGAGCAAAGCTTGTTCAAAACCAAATCTCAGAATTGGATAGACCAAGTTGTTTTTGATCTAGCCATCTTACAACAAAGTTCATTTGGGGAAGCCTGTACCACCAATCAAACTGATCTCCGGCTTCTCCAACACTTTGACTCCCTTCAAAGTCTGGTAACAGAGCTCACCTCAACTATTGATGATGTTTATCTTTAGTAGTCTATAGAATTATTCGCTCTGACTGCAGTAGCTCCTTCTGTTGTTTCCAAGTTTGCTTATCCTCAACTGAATTAATCAAGTGTAGCTTCAACTCCTACCTTTCCCTCAAACCTTCCCCCCCAAGAGTGCCCAAACCTCCACTCATACACCCTGTTGTAACTCCTAGAGACAACCTTGAGTTGTTAGAGACCAGTGCCTAGGACATCTTAAAGACAAGAGGTTTCAAAGGTGTTTTTGCATGCTGATAGGGAGGAACCTCTTGTTATGGAATGATGGTTTGAGTTTTGATATTGGTCCAAGATATCAGAGATAGAATATTGACAAAAACGATATCTAGTTGTATAGATTGAGAGTCTATAAGAATGAATATGAAGCAGTCATTAAAGTGAATTGTTGTGAGCTGGGTCGAATGTGAAATCAATAAACAATTACATGGATAAGTGGGTATGGGACACAATGTAAGAGAATGAGAAAAATATCAGAGTAAGGTAGGCTTATAAGAACATAAGAATCCACCCTCCACCAACATTAGAAGAACAACGGCTAGTGAGTAGAATTTGAAACAAAAATCGCGCCTCGAGCCATATTTAAAATGCTATAGAAAAGAAGATATGAGTATCATTAAGATAAATTCACACCAATCAATTTGAACATTCACATTCCAAAAGCTACGATAGCAAGGGAATGATGAGAACACAATGAACATTAAATTTAAACACTGCTAAGAAAATATATATTGTTTTTGTATCTCATTAGGAATCCATCACAACAACAGATTAGCTTCATTTCCTTTCTCGAAAGGGATCTTCAGATACACAGCATGAGAGGATCTAAAAATTTACAAAAAGAGAGAAATCACAGTAAACAACTTCTTCTCTGGAAAATCTGGAACCCTTTCTTGGTTTTTGATTCCATCTTTTATAGCTTTACAGATGAGCTCTAAGAGAAGATATTTTCCAAAACAAAATACTCCTTTGAAGATATTTTCTATTTGAAGTATCAATAAAAAACCAAAAATGATGATGAGGAAAAACTGCCTCTCATCACCTACAACATGGCCTAACAAAGGCTCTAACTAAAAACATAACAGTAAATCGAAAATAAAGAGTGCATAGGGTGAAATAAATATTTCACCCAGTTTTAAAATTGAAGAGAAATAAAAGTAAATAGGCTGCGTGGGCCAAAACATGAGTTTCACTATTTGTGGCGAAGAGGGGTGCCTGATGACTGCTGAATTGGACGAGCT